>ML788686.1:142095-158578 GCA_009831015.1 Picea engelmannii | reverse complement strand
GAGTAGTCTTCATTGGAATGAAATGGGTAGCTTTAGTAAGCTTGTCCACCACCATCATGATAGAATCATGTTGCTTGCTTGTTCTGGGTAATCTGGTGATGAAATCCATTGACACCACTTCCAACTTCCACTCAGGAATGGGATATGGTTGCAGTAACCTAGATGGGTCCCTATGCTCATCCTTAACCTTCTGACATTCTAAACATTTATCAATGTACTCATCAATCTCCCTCTTCATGCCTGACCAATAGTATTGACTCTTGACTATTGCAACTGTTTTTTGATATCCTGGGTGTCCAGCATAAGGTACATTATACATTTCGTTCAAAATCATACTCCTCAGTTCATGAGAATTTGGAACATAAATTATGTTCATGTACAATAGAATTTCATCATTTCCCAATTCATAATCTTCAACCTTCTGTTGCATTTTACCTTGCTGTAATTTTGTTACCAACTCCATGTACTGCAAATCTACTTTTGCAGCCTCAGATTATGCCTTTAATATCAGTTTGATACATGTTAATTCTTGTATCATGCAGTTGATGCACTCTCATGTTGAGTGCATCAGCTACTTTGTTCTCTTTTCCTTTGATGTGCTTAATATCAAAGTCATACTCACAAAAGAATTCCAACCATCTGCTTTGTCTGGCATTTAAAGTTGTTTGATCAAACAAATATTTCAGACCATTATGGTCTGTCCTCAGCTCAAACCTCTTTTCCATGAGGTAGTGCCTCCACTTCTTCAAGTCATGCACTATGGCTTCCAACTCCAAATCATGAGTGGCATAGAGCCTTTCATGCTCTTTCAATTTTCTGGATTCAAAACATATCACAACCCATTCTGACTAAGGACTCCACCAAGTCTTTATTTGCATGCATCGGTGCAAACCATGAAATATTCATTCGGATCAACAATCCTCAGAATTGGTGCACTAGTTAACAACTGCTTCACTTGTTGGAAGCTCTTTTCACATTCTGTTTTCCATTGAAACTTCACCCCCTTCCTTTGCAAGTGATTGGGTGAGAAATCCTCGAAAACCATGCAATGAATATTTTGTAGTAGCTAGCTAGACCCATGAAGGTTATGACTTCTATCACATTCTTAGGTGTTGTCCACCCTTTAATGGCCTCATTATTTTCAGGGTCCACTGCTATCCCTTCTTTGGATATGATATGCCCCAAATAGTGAATTTGGTTCTGATAAAATGAGCACTTGCTCAATTTTGCATACAATTGGTGCTCTCTTAACAATTGTAACAACATCCTCAAGTGATGCTCATGCTCTTCTTCTGACTTGGAATATACAAGGATGTCATCCAAAAAGACAATGACAAACTTGTCTAAATATTCCTGGAAAACACCATTCACTAAGCACATGAAAACAGTTGGTGCATTTGATAGCCCAAATGGCACCACTGTGAATTCATAATGACCATACCTTGTCCTAAAGGAGGTCTTTCTGATGTCTTCATCTATGATCCTTACATGATGATATCCCGACCTGAGATCAATCTTTGAGAATATTCTTGCATCCTTTAACTAATCAAACAGATCATCAATTCTTGGCAAAGGATACTTGTTCTTTATAGTCACTTTGTTCAATTGTTTGAATTCAATTCACAATATCAATTTCACATCCTTCTTCTTCACAAATAAAATTGGGGTGCCCCAAGGTGACACACTTGGGCGTATATACCCATTCTTCAAAATTTCTTCAAGATGCATTTGTAGTTCCTTCATCTCTGGTGTACTCATTATGTAGGGAGTATTTGATATCGGAGCTGCTCCCGACGTCAAATTTATAAAGAAATCAATATCTCTCTTTGGGGGTAGTCCTAGCATCTCCTTAAACACATCCTCAAAATATTTCAGGACTGTGTGATCCTCCAGATTTGGCACCTTATCCTTAGGTGCTTCCTCCATATGATCTACAAATATTTGGCATCCCTTCATGTAACACTTCTTCAACTACATTGTTGAGATCTCTCAGACAGTAACTGACCTAGGAATTCCTTGGACTGTTCTTGGGTTCCCTTCCTCATCCAGGCAAGTAAATGCCTTGTTATGACAGTCCAATATAGCATGGTGTTGGTCCAACCAATCCATAACAATTACGCAGTCATATGAACCTAAGGCCAGAATGTTCAAATCTACCTTGGCACTTAGCCCATTCATGTCCACTGGACATGATTTAACTAGCTCAACCACTTTCCTCTTGGCTCCTGTAGCTAGTTGTACCAACCAAGATTTCCCATGCTTGCTTCTTGGAAATTGCAATCTTTCCACTACCTTAGGATCTATATAGCTATGACTAGCTCATGAATCTATTAAAATAGTAAAGGCATGGTTATTGGTCATACCTTCTACTTCAATCATGTTTGATTGAAACTCTGATTTCTTGTTGTCCAGGGTTGCATAGATCCTTGGTACACTTATGCCCATGTCCTCCACTATTTTTGCTTGTTGTACATTATGGAAAACTCTCATTTTGTCACTTTTGTGAGGACAATCTCTATACTTATGGTCTCCTTTACAACCCCAACATTGAATAGGTGTATGCCTTGGCCTTTTCCCACCTACCTCGGCCATTATGTGTTCTCTAAAAGATGGTTGTCCTAGAGGATTGCTTCTGAAAATGGTGGCTTGTTACCCTTCTTCCTATGTTCCCTATTACACTTCTTCTTGTCTTCCCAAGCTCTTTGGAAAGTAGGTTTTCCCTTATGTTGATCATATAAACACTTAGCTCTGCTTATGGTTTCCTCCAAAGTCTTGGGATCATCATATTGAATCTTGTCACTGATAAAGGATGGCATCCCACTCAAGTATATTTGGATCTTAACTGTCTCATCCTTGATTAAGGAGATATACTTCAATAGTTCTAAAAATCTCCTTTCATACTCATCAATGGTCATGCTACCCAATTTGAGTTCAAATAACTATTTCATCTTTTTGTCATAATACCTCTTAGTTAAGTATTTCTTCTCAAAATGCTTCTTGAATTCCTTCCATGTAACATTCTTCTTTATGATGTGTTGCACTTGCACAAGTTGATCCCACCACATGGACGCCTTTCCTTTAAGTTGGTAGATAGCAATTATTCCTTCTGCATGAGAAGAATAATTATGCAATTGGAAATATTTCCTCATGCCCAACAACCATGTCTCAGCATCTTCATATTTATTGTGCTCTCCATCAAAGGTAGGAGGTTTGATCTAGTTCATTTCTCCTTTCATTTCATCCACACCAGTCCTCTTGTGTCGCTTCCTGACAAGAGATGGACTAGATTTTCTATGTTATCTCCTATTGGAATTCCTTTGGGAGTGATGGTGAGATATGTTACCATTCTTTGTCCTTCTTTTTTCATCAAGTGACCTGTCTCTTCCTGATTTGTTGGAGCAACTCTCCTTATCCAATTTATTTTCAATTATGTCCATGCTCTACATTAACTTCATATTGAAGTCTTCCTGTTTCTCTTTGGCTTTCATAAGCCTTCCATTATCGACTTTGTGACTCTGGACATCTTTCTGCAATTTTCTAATGGTCTCCACCATATTCATGTTATCATCCTTTCCTTCATCGTGTCCATTGGATTTCATTCCTCCCATACCCAAATGGACATCCATTCCTTGGATTTCATCTTTATGGTTGTAATCCCCCTATATGTCATCCATCTCACTACACTCTGCGTTGATCTTATCTGGTCAATATGTTATTAATTCTGCAAAATGTGCATCCAACAAAACATTGTTAGGTTAACAGTTCTTAATAATTTCATGAAAACATGAACCATTCTAATTCATTAATATATCATACTTCTTTTCTGTTGATTTCCTCAAAAATTGATTGTTCAGATCCAATTTCTAGGTGAACAGTTATCTTATACTGTTCAATACCTTTCAACTGTCTGCTTCCATGCTCAATTATGAGTTTTGAGCAGGAAGTTATGGATACTTGAACAATTTTTCTTTTCATTGATGCAATATCTGTACATGGATTCTTCCATCTCATAGTCAAATTGGCTCTTCAATCAGTGTTGGGTCCTATCTTTAGGTTTACAAGTTTTCTTTACCTCATTGGGTGTAGGTTTGTACAAATTAAAACCCCATGAGATCCTTCTCTAAGCCCTTCTTTGTTTTCAAAACACAAATTTTTGGGCACTAGCCCTTTTTATTTTGGCCCCCAAATGCATATCACCACGGGCTGTGACCCAGTGCTATCAGATAGGCACTTATCTATAGCCTTGAGAGCTTCAAGGCTCCAGAAATTAAAGCTTTGGAAGCTCTTGCTACTTTGTGCCTTATTTCTTCCGAACGTCGAACCGGTGAATCCTTCACACTGCATCCACGGAGCTTCGAGGCTCCACTACTTTGGAGCTTCGGGATTCAGAGGTTCTTACAAATTTTACATTGATTTTCCCCCGAGCACCCGGATTGACGAACTCTCAAAGTCTCGTCAGCCTCCACTTACCAGAGTGCCACATGGCAGGGTTACGGAGTGGGCACGTGGGTCCATCTGATGGATGACATGTGTCACATCTTAATTGGGTCCAAAGGGCCCTTGAAAATCATGAAAAATGATGACATGTGGCACGTATCCCATGTGTCCATGTCACCTCAAGTGACGTCGGCAGATTGCATCACCTCCATGACTTCAAGGCTTTGGGGCTTTGACGAACTTTGCACCCACACACTTCTAATCTCCTGAATGCCGAATTTCTGAATACTTAGAGGACGTATGATCGAAAGTCTTTATTCACTGCTAGATCAACAGTCAACAGGAGCTCCAAAATCTGGGCTTTGGGAGTTTTGAGGCTCCATCTTACGCTAACTTCTGAATTGTCAAATTCCAAAACCATGAAGGACTGATATCTATGGTCGACATTCACCTGTCAATGGACGGTCAGGATTGACTCCAATTTCAGAAACAGAGAAAACTCGTTGATATGTTGATCACACTAAGATCGACAGTCCTGGTCAATTGCGGACCTCGAACATGCTTGGGGTTTAACAACGACCCCAACTTCTGAAATGAAAATATGTGTGATGGAGCGAGAATCACATCCACCGTTGATTTGTAACCCTAACAAAGATTTGCGATCTCGATGGATTGCAGAATATGAAGTAGAACCTTCATTAATTCTCCTTCGGATTTTCGCAATGGAAGATGCACGATGGGGCAGAGATCGATGTACATCATTGATCTATTCATAAACCACACACCAGAGTGTGTTACGTGGAAGAACAAAGAATCGGACATGTGCCCCCAATCCGAGGGGTGACACATGTCAAGTTCCAACCAGAAAAATCAATCTTTTAAAAGCACAAAACATACTGACACGTGGCATGCATCTTGTGTTCCCATGTCACCCTTGGTGACATCCGCAGGCCACATCACTCCAGAACTTCGAACTTCGGCGGATTCTCCTTCAACACATCACAGAACCCCCAGACCATCGAAATGGTGAACCCATTGTAGTACACATTCAAAGCTTCGGGGGCTACTTCGGAGCTTCGTCACTTTGGGCTTTGGAGGTTTTTGTTGCAATACTCCACCCATCCTCTGAATGTCAAACCTTCAAACTTCAGAACCCTCTGAGGTCCACTTAGCTCTGTTATCATCAATCCATGTGGTGACACGTGGTCCCACTATCAGGCGACACATGGCAGGTCGCAATAGGTACTAAGTTCCTGTTAAAAGTACACAACAAGGTGACACATGGCATGTTTAGGGAAGTCCACATCACCCCAAGTGATGTCATCATGCCACATCATATCCGACGCTTCAAGACTTTGGCACTTCGTGCTTCGAGAGATTCCATTTTCTCACAACTTATAACTCCTGAATGTCGAACTTTCGAATGATACGCGTCACTACGACGCTCCAGAAATTCGGAGCTATGGGACTTCAGATGATTTCATTGTTGAACACCACATCCCTCCCAAATGCCAAACTGTCGAGCAGTCGCCTCCTGGAGCATCAAGACTTCGGGGCTCCGGTACTTCAAAGGATCTCATTTTTGAACACCACACAACTCCCAAACTGTCAAACATCGATCATCACTTAATCATCGGACATGTGTCCCTAGAAATGGACAATCCGGATTGGTTCCAAACTTCAGAACTTTGAGGCTCCAGGACTTCAGAGCTCTGGGATTCGGTTGTTTTCTCTATTGTAGTTTTAAAAAAACTAGAGGGGGCGAATTCTGAAGGACTTTGGTGCTTAACCTCTGGGTACCTTCTCCGAATCCAACGGTTGTGAGGGGTTTTTCCCATCCCGAACACATCCAACGGCCCAAATTTAATTTGTGTGGTTCCAAACCCATGGTTACCGCGGTCTCTTTTCTCTACTGACTTCCTTGAACCGCTAAACCTCCTGAGCTCTCCATTACCACCCAGGAGTTCTCTCAGCACCCCTCTATCACTCTGTACATCAATTCCCTATGGAATTTTGATTCCAAATTACACATTTGTGGCCCATCCAGGTTAAGTGTTGAAACCATGGGATCTGATACCAATTTGTAACACCCCCAGTCATCTACTGGGTAATGTCACCTAAAGTAAAAACAAAACAAACTTCTCGCTCTGTTATAGATAATCAAAGTTGTCCATACCTAGGCATGGACCTGTTGGTCTATGGCACACAGAGCTCTTTGCGGAACATCATACATATATGCTTAAATAGATAACATGCATTCTATACACACACACACACACACACAAATTAATGTGAAAATCACAACAATTATCTACAAACAGCTTATACAACCAATAATATAACTATCATGACATGTCCAAGTTACACAACATAAATTAACATAGAATTGGTACTCATATTTTTATGAAAGTCATTGACTGCGTGTAGAACTTCCACGAACCTCCCATCCTTAGACCACATTTCTCCAAGCTATCAGCAGTGGATCACCCCCGAGCTGGGACTAAACTCCACCCAGGGTAAAGGGAATCCTAGGCTAGGATGAGACTACGAAAATTTGCACAATAAAATAGGAAGGATTCCCTTCCATGTGCCTACTTACGCCCACCACTCACAGACTCTCATTCCCCACATGCCTGTCCCACCCCGGGAATATACACCTTCACTATTCCACATTCCATCGGCTACTCCACTTCCCTTCCAGGGCTTCAGTAACATGTCGAATCATGAATTCTCATAGCTCTGTAGTTGTTGTTGGACTCCCTCTAGGAGAAATCACTTCACCAACAATCTCTCTCGCCTGGAGAGAGTTGCTCACAGGCATGACAACCTGCTTCTTCTATCCATGGGGCTAACAGCCTGCCTCTTCAAAGCCACAGGCCTGACAACCTACTTCTTCTATCCAGCTCCTAATCCAAATGGTTAATAATAACAACAAAATCGGGTATGGGCTTTGGTAATGACAACAAGCCACACCAGTCTAGAGGAAAACGTGGGAATTTACAGCAAAACAGCTAAGGGTGTGATATGGCTCAGGTACGGTGCAATTGTGTTGTGCCTCACAGGAAAAGTGGGTTAGCTTCACGGGTTTGCAGGTTCCAAAAGTTGCAGAGGTCAACAATGGAGGAAAATGGTTGTGTGAATGCTCAATCTGAGTGCGTTCTTGAGTGGGGATCCTGGCCAGAATGGTGAGAAAACCCCCAAAATGATGGATTTTCCGACATAAATCTGCATGTTCCCAGGTTGATAGATGGCTCTCTTGGGAGCTCGTTCCTCTCCCCAAAGGAACTTAGGATAACATGGTTTATTTCCCAAGCCTTTGTATTTTAGGAAAATACATTTGAATATTCCCTTGGGTTAAGCCCTCAAGCTTAGCTCATTTTTCCTAGCCTCTTAGCTCCTTCCCTTTCCCTTCCCAGTGGAGCTTAGTCCCCCATAACTCTTTCTTTGTGGTCGGTCTACACACAACGATGTAATTTTATTAATGATCTAGTATTTACATGTACAAAAATCAGGTTCCCTAGCCTTCATCATCTAGGCTCTCCAGCCTAATAAACACACAAGCCTCCTAGCTTATAAACACTTGGATCACCAACCTATAAACATAATTACAATTTAGCAAGGGAACGGCCTTGGGGTATTACACATGGCGAGTTGGAAAAGGTAACAAAATTAGGGTGGGAGCAGATCCATGGACTGGAAATGGGAATACTCATATACTAGCAGAGGAGCTAGTTTGGCAGTTAAATTCGAATGGATATTTTTACATCTGCCAAATTGTCGATCAAGCCTACTCTTCTATTTGGTCCCAAGAATGGAAAAAAGTTGGGAAAATTGGGTTGGGAGAAGAATTTTCTAAATTATGGGATATCTACACAAGGGCTTTAAAGGGAGCTCATATAAGAATAACAGATAGAGATGATGAGTTGGTTTGCAAAAATCCCCCCGATGGGGTTTATACCCCAAAATTAGGATACTCTCAGCTTAACATAGACCTCCACTAGAGGGAGCCTACTTGGTGGTGGGGGTGTCTATGGAAAATAAAATTCCCTTTAAAAGTAGGCATATTTATGTGATGTCTAATCAAGAACAAAATCCCCACTTGGGATAGAATGAAACGTATAAAGGTGGAAGGACCAGGATGGTGTTCTTTATGTGAAGTCGATGAGGAGTCTAGAGTGCACCTCTTTATTTTTTATCCCTTTGTTAATCAAATTTTGGAGCAATACTCTCGATCCTTAGGAAAATTATGCAAATGGAAAGTTAAATTAGTTTAAGAGGCTTGGAAGGAATGGATTTCACAACCTATGAATAAGAACATAAAGGCCCTCCCCCTTATTTTAAATTGGGGTGTCTGGCTAGCCAAAAATTCAACAATCTTCAAAGATAGGACCACCCTTCTAGAGTTCATTGTAGCCCAAGGACTTAGCATCTTATCTCACTTTCCCCAAGATAAATATTATGGTATTGCATGAAACATTCAGTAAGAACATGTAGATATCACCAGGCCATGGGCTTTTTTTGATAGAGCCTCACAAAACAATAACACAATCTATGGTGGGGGAGCATTATTACACCTGACACCTAATCTCTCTTTTAGAATTAAAATGGAGCTAGGCCCCGAAACAAACAACTATCCAAAACTCATGGCACTCAAATTGTTATTACTTTTCACAAAGGAAAAAGAAGTGTCCTCTCTTCATATTTTTGGTGACTCCATGCTTGTCATAAATTGGATCATAAAGACTCAATGATGCCACAATATATTGTTGTCTCCTTTGATAGATTAAATCTTCATAATTATGGCGACTTTTTATTTCTTCTCTGTCCAGAATGTATACATGGAACGCAACGAAGAGGCATATTCTCTCTCTAAAGAAGGCTTGCAAATGGATTTTGGGACATGGTTGATTACAGAAGCCAAATATGGATCAAAGCATGTTTTTTACCATATACCATCCATAGACCCTCCTAGTTTCATGGAGATACCATATTAAATCATATCCTTATCAATTTTGTTGAATTTTGATGTACTTTGTATATGATGAGGTGGACAAAATTCATTTTTGTGTCCACTCCTCCTCTGAATTATGCTAGTTTATGCAGAATGATGCTTCTAGTTGTTTATATTAGATGATAAAATTCTGGTATGTGAACCGAGGATTGTCAATCTGTCTCCCATGTGGATGGTTTTGTGGAAACTTGTTCAGATGTATGTATTCAGGCATGGTTTTCTTCCATTTTGTATAGACGGTTTCAGTCGATGTAATCCTTATGTGACATGTTTTTTCTGAGAGAAAGGTTTGTCTAGAGGTTTATCTCACTTAGGGATAAGTAGAATTATTCTCCTAGCTTGGAAAAATACATGGCAACATGTATTCTATAAAATGAAAATTTATTTTCTCCTTTGGATGAAATAAAATTTACGCTTTTTTCTTTGTTAAAAAAAAAAGAAGAAATAGTTTTGTAGTTTATGTTGCTAAAATTTAATATCTATGATATTCTATTGTATATATATGGTTAATATTGTAAAAGAAAAGAAAATATTATTATTGTATCATAAATACATGATTATAGTGTAAAACAAGGGTTATGCATAGCATAGTCCTTTCCTTTGTTTAGTAGATATTGGTTTTTTTTTCTTGTGAAAGATAATATAAAAAATAATTTATTTAATAGATATTGTTTTTTCTTGTGAAAGATACTCTAAATAATAGATATTGTTTTTTTTCTTGTAAAAGATAATCTAAACAATAATTGGTTCAAATAGAATTAAAAAAAGATGGAACTATGTATTTTACCTATGATTATACTAATTTAATAGACCATAGATTAAGACACATCTATACTAATATATTCGATACAAACACAATTAAATTTCTATGTGTAATTTAAAAAATAAATAAATAAGCCAAAAACTAGACCAATGTTCTTTAATATTGTAGTTAAAGTCACCACAAGAACAACTCGAACTAGCATACAGTTGAACCTAATTGCACCAAGTCAACAAGTGCAAAATTCAATCATTCAAATTTTTGGAGGTTAGTAAGAGTTGCCTACCAATGTTCACAAGAAAAAATAATTTAATTATGAAATTATGGAAATGTGCATTGGGATTTCTTTTCTTTCAACTAAAATGGTAAGAAGTCGATAAAAATATTTTCAAAATAGAACTTTTTACCAATAGTTTAACAAGGTTGTGTGGCAGCGTAGTCTCTATCGGGTTGAATTGGGATAGGAAAAAGTAGCAGAGATGTGGCAAGCAGCATCAAGCAAAGGTGGTATCCATTCAGTAAATGACATGTGGCCTCTAGAGCCCCATTTTATTTTTTGAAAGTAAATTTTTGTCTATTTTGTATGTATATTAACAAAATACAATTTCTGGATAGCGGAAGATAAAAATTTATGACGACATAAATATAAAAGGAGATAAAAAAAATAGTTTAATTTGAAATATATTAAATAAGTTACATGTTCCTAGAAATTTAAATGCATTTTTCATATAGACTGGTGGAAGATAAAAATGTTTGAGGACATAAATATAAAAGGAGATAAAAAATAGTTTTATTTAAAATATATCAAAAAATAAAAGTATGTTACATATTCCTAGAAATTTCAATGTGTTTGTCATATAGACTAGGATTGAGGCTCTCGCAGACCATAAGACAAATATGTACAAGAAACAGGACTGTAGAAAGAAGAAGTGGGCGACTGTAGAGTGTAATACCTGAAAATAATAAATTGTAAGGTTTCAATCTTTGGCTAGACATCTCTATTTAAAAAAGTGGAATAACTAGGTTGATAAACAAAGAAGGATGCGATCAGTAGACTTATAGTGATGGTACATATGACCCATTTTGCTATTTTCTTGTCGATGCCTTTTCATTGATTTTGTCAATGGCTACTGGAATCGTGGTTACTGTCTTTTTCCTTTCATCGGTGGCATGCTTCAATTCCCTTTCGATCCATTCTTCAATGTAGCTTCTCATTGGGGCAACGTTGATCTCATTCCAGATTTTTATGTTGAAAAGTTCCTTTTCTAATTCCCCAAAGTCAATAGAAAGATTACATAGAGCCTGATCAATTTCCTCATTCTGTACTGAATAGTCGACTAGCCAGACATCGACGTCATCTTGACCATATTCAAGGATGTTGTAAAACTTTTCCAAAGACAACGCCTTAAAAATATCAACCTGTTTATCGAAGTCTTGCCTAGTTAAGGGCAAGGAGTTGACGATTAAGTTGGGGTCTTGGAAGTCGTTGGTCCTTTCGGCTAAGTTTATTCTGGACAACCTTGTGAATAATTTTTCTTTCTTTGATATGGCTTGTTCACATGACTGAACAATGAGATGTAGGTTCTTCACTTTTTCTTTCCAGTGTGCATTTAATTGACCGATCCGGTTTTTGGATGGGAGATCTTGTTGTCTTCTTGTTGTTTCTGTCATGTTGTTGACAATGGTGCCAAAAGGAAGGACTGTGGTTAAATAGAAATGTTCTTCATCTTTTAACTCCACTTGCAAATGTTCGAGAAAATTATGTGCCCTTGTTCCAAGGGAAGTCATGGTTTTGTGATGTTTCCCACGCCTTAGTAACCAGTTCCATTCTTTTCTTGATATTATTCTCCACATATCCTCTACACGATGCGAGGAGGCTGGGGGATCCTTTTAACTTGGCTGCAGGGGTGGTAGGCATGGCTATTTCCAAAGGATTGGCAAGCAATGGCATAGGAATCAAATCCTCTTCCAATTCCTTAACCCGATCCTTTAGTCTGGCATTCTCGGCCTCGATGCCTCCAATGGAATCATCAAGTGCATCTATGGTCACTATGTGAAGTTGGCAGATTTGGGACGGCCGCATGTTCGCAAGGTTAACCTCTGAACGAGATTTTTCTTTCTTATTTTTTACATTTTTTTTTTTCAATAATCAATTTTTTGGACTGGTTGTCAAAAATAGCGCTATAGAACACGAAGGATTCATCTTCGTAAAAAAATTTGGTATCAGATATTTCCATTGAATGACTATGTTGGATCGCGTCTCCAGGATGATCAAGGTAGCGGAATACACTATCCAAATCAGGCTCAAGTTCCATGTTCTCACTCTAAATTTCAGGCTCTTTCACCTGTCCCACAATTTTTTTCTCTTCTTGTCTACTGGAATCTTGGGAGAACTATCAATTCTAGGGTGAGGAGGGTCGTTATCTCCTCCTCCGTTTGAAGAAATCTGAGTTTCTTTGTTGTGGTGGTGGGTCGTTGGAACGATTCTTTGGGGTGTCGTACTTTTGGGAGTGTTATTCGTCGATTGAACACTCTTCTCACTAGGGCCTTTTCCTTGTTTCCTGTACAATTTAGTGGTGCTTTACAGTGTGTCTAGGTCGTCGGCTTCAGAAGTAGGAGCGTTGTCACTAGTTTCTTTGTTTTCGATGAGGTGTTTTTTGAAAAAACAATTGTCGAAGCCAAGTGTTTGTAAATGTTGTAGAAAAAATTTATTGGGGTCGAACCCTCTTAGGATTTCAACATATATTAGGTTCAAGTTGCTAGAATGGGATTCGAATTCGTCAATTTTGTTGACATTCCTCAACACGAATTCCCCGACTTTCCAAGGCAGAGGAATGAACTTTTTTTTTCTCTTCTCTTAGAATAGATGCAACCAGTAGTTGTATTTCCTTGCTACTTTTGTAACAAACATTTTGTATGTAATGTGACATGGAAGGAGAGCAGGTTTTTCCCTGGAGCCAAAAATCCTTATCACAGTGTAATTATCCAAATGTTCAAGTGGCCCCTTCCTGTCGAAAAAACCGGTTGCCTGTTCAGATATGCGGGGAGAATCTTCTCCTAACAACAAAACTTTTAAAACAGACACGAAGCCATTAAAAAACTCATAAAAATAGTGGGAGGCCTTGTGCCTCCACAAGGCCTGGGACCAGAACGTTACTGGGTCGAATTCCCAGTTGACCTTCTTGGACAAAGACAGTTCTTGAAAGTAGAAGCAATGTGTTATCGCAAAAACTAAGTAGGATGACATATAAAATTTATTCTCCTTTTTGAAGCTTGACAATTGGGAACAGATTTCATGGGAAATTAGCTTGCCCCAATCAAAAATGGCTTGTTCCTTGACTGTGAAATACAAAATATAAAGATCCATCTGGGAAATAGTTGTTGTGGACTCATGTCTCGTTATTCTTGTAAACAGCCAGGCAATTTCGTGGAATGGATTTCTAAATGAACTAACCTACAAGCTTGTGATATCTTCAGGAACTACCATCGGGTCTTCCAAGAAATCAGGAAAGAGGTCCAACCCGTTATTATGCTTTGTTAGGAACTGCTTGGAATCTTCTCCTTTGAACGTCAATGTTGGCTCTAGCAATCTTAACATCTGGAAGAAGACCTAAGGTGACAAAGAAACATAAGAGCGGTCTCACAGTGGAATAATTCTTTAGTCTAAAATAAATTTATCGACGCACCAAGAGACCAGCTCCTTACAGTCAAAAAATTCAGGGACACAGGCTGCACAAGCAATCCCATAGGTCCAAATTACTTCCTTTTGGGCGGCAGGGGATGAGTAATAAGAATATTCCCTTGACCACTAGAAGTTCTAGTTCTCGCGCCCGAAGATGTTCACTATATCTCCACAGAACTGTTGTCGAGTTGATACCATAGGTTTATGGGAACATTTGTTTTCTCCAAACGATGTTTGAAATGAACAGTTGGAGCCAATAATATAACTCTCCGCAAAATATTGGTTAAATGCTTATGAATGGGAAATCTCCTCGAGCCTTTCGTTGATTAATGAGAATCAGTATGGGTGATGCATGATGAACTGTTAGCAGTAAAGCTTACTTATTGCATATTTAGAAGTTCGAAGGTGTCAGGTACAGTGAAGAGAAATTAAGGATTGGAGGTTTCGTGAACGTGCCAAGTCGACGACGTGCGAAAGACATTTCATGATTTTGAAATCAACACTCGGAAAGGATAATATAACCCTCCGCAAATCTTGGTTTAATGTGTATTAATAGGATATCTCCTCGAGCCTTTCGCCCATCAATGACAATCTATACGGTTCCTGCACGATGAGTTGTAGAATTAAATGTCAGTAATTGCATATTTAGAAAAAAGATATATATATATATATATATAAACATTTTTTTATTATAGACAAGTGCGAAGGTCATGAAGACGGTGGAGAGAAAGGAACAAATGGAAAGGTCTGAAAAGCGGTCGGATGGGATTCAAAATAGGGTTACGGGGGATACTCAGAAGAGGCGAGTGTCCCACGGTCAAATTTTATGTATCGGAATTTTTTACTGCAAAACGTGTAAAACGGAAGAGAGCATGATGGGGCAGTTCCGCAGTCGGTTTGTATATTTGTGGAATTCTAGGAAAGTGGCTAAGTATGGAATAGAGAAATGGTTGGTTGGACTCATTTTCAGAATTGAGGATTGAAGATTTCATGAACGGACCAACCCGATGACGCACAAATGACATTCCATGATGTTTGAAATTAACACTCAAAAGGGATAATATAACCATCCGGAAATTTTGGTTTTATGTGTATTAATGGGAGATTTCCTCAAATACTAGTTTATCATTAGTGCTTGCTAATTGCATACTTAGAAATAAGATCTTATATATAATTGGTAATTTCTAATTGCAAAAGGGCGCGGGCATAGGAAACAACAATTAGTAATTGGATATTTCTTGAACCCGCCAACCCAACGATCTACGAAAAAAAATCGAAGAAATGGAAAAGTATGGAAAGCGGACGGACGGGCTTCAAAATGGAGTGAAAATAGTTCTACAAGAGACATGAGAACCCGACGGTCAAATTGTATGTCTCGGAAGTTTTCAGTGCAAAATGTGTACCATGGAAGAGGGCAGGCGAGTGTCTGACAGTCAAATTTTATGTATCAGAATTTTTGACTACAAAACGTGTAAAACGAAAGAGAGCATGATGGGGAAGTACAACGGGTTGTTTGTATATTTGTGGAATTCTGGGACAGTGGCTAAGTATGGAATAGGGAAACGATCAGTGGGACTCATTTTCGAAATCGAGGACTGAAGATTTTGTGAACGGACCAACCCGATGATGCGCAAATGACATTCCATGATGTTTGAAATTAACACTCGGAAGGGATAATATAACCATCTGGCAATTTTTGTTTTATGCGTATTAATGGGATATCTCCTCAAATCCTTGTTTAGCATTAACTCTTTCTAATTGCATACTTAGAAATAATATCTTATATATAATTTCTAATTTCTAATTGCAAAAGGGCGCGGGAATGGGAAACAGCGATTAGGAATTGGATATTTCTTGAACCCGCCAACCCGACGATCTGCGAAAGAAATTCAAAGAAATGGTGAAGTATGGAAAGCAGACGAATGGGCTTCAAAATGGGGTGACAATAGTTCCACAGGAAACGTGAGGACCCGATGGTCAAATTGTATGTCTCCAAAGTTTTCAGTTTAAAATGTGTAGCACGGAAGAGGGCATGATAGGTAGACTGTAATACGGAAGATGGTATGATCTGAATCTAGTTTTAAATTTGTATATCGTGGAAGTCAAGGTACTGTTCACAGGTCATGGAACAATAGAAGTGAAATCTAGAGCCTGCCTACCGGGAATCCGATGTCAGAGAAGTGGTTGGGTATGGAATGGGGAAGCAGTTGGTCGGCATCGCGATATAAGAGCATGAGTGTAAACGCGAACCCGCAAGTCCTCCTACCCGTGCAGCTAGACATTTTCGGAAAAATGAATAAGTGACGAGAAAGATAAAGTTCAGGGAAAAGAGAAACCAATATTTGGCTAAGTATAGAAGATGGAAAATGTAATGTCCCCACTTTGGGACATCATCACAGGGCAAAGATTTATGATGACCAGAGTAGCTAGATGGGTGCTAGAGTGAGTAGAGGGGTATTTGAGAGGCATTGTGGGGTCCAGCTTGCATTGATGATCATATTTCATCATTATGAGCCATTCCGCACAGGTTGGATTTGGTTTCGTTGCATTCCGACGATTTCCATGATTTTGACTATTTTGAGCTATAAGTCAA
>ML788686.1:126434-141739 GCA_009831015.1 Picea engelmannii | reverse complement strand
GAGGCCTCCTTCAGTAGGGCCGAATTATCTAGGGCTTCAGTCATCCAGTGGGGCGCACCATTCAGTGGGGGATTTCATATCTACAGAGATTGAGAGGGATCTTGGAGATTCGGGCACCTGGGTTGTTCTTACCATCACCCAATCTATCAGTTGGCATATTTCTTAGGGTGATTGGACACTTTTGGTAGCAAGGCCGAGTTATTGAGGGTTTCATCCTTCTATTGGAGCGTGGCATTCTTCAGCTAGAGAGTTTTGCATTCAGATCTGCTTGTATTGATCTGCATTTCTTATTCAACCTTTGGAGGCATCTTTTGTATTAGTGGGAGCATTTTGTAGCAGCTCTTGTCTATTGTCTATCTTCTTGGCCATCTGTTGAGCATTCCAGATTGGCATCTTCATTGTAGCAAATTTCTCTATTTTATGAATAAAGAAGAATTGAGATGTTTTGGCTTGTCTATCTTATTGCATATGGTTGAGGTATGTTCCATGGTTATCTCTTTCTGTTATTTTCTGCATACACACATATAAACACATCTAAAAAGTAGATCAGCAAAGTGTTTGACGAAATACCTCACTCAGAAAAAGTTTTAAAAAGACACCAAAACCGTGATGATCCTTGCATAATGGCTTGGGATCATTACAGAAAAGAAGGGCTAATATATTCACTTTGTAATAGATATCCCATTTCCTGGCAAGATCTTTTCTGCATGTTTCTAGAGAAGTTATATACTTATTGCATATACTTGGAAAGAAGTGTGAAGTTGGCGGGCACAGAAAATAGCGACTAGAAATACGAAATTTTCTACGATCCACGAAAGAAATAGCCAGAAATGGTCGTGAAAAGCAGTCGGACAGGTTTCAAAATAGGCTGACAAGGGTTCCCGAGGAAACATAAGGCCCCAACGGTCAAATTGTATTGATCAGAACTTTTGAGTGCATACTGTGTAACACGGAAGAGGGGTTGATGTAGGAATCTGGAAGACAGGCTCCAAGATAGGATGGAAAGGGTTCCCGAGGAGACATGATGGCCCGACGGTCAAATTGTATTTATCAAAACTTTTGAGTGCACATTGTGTAACATAGAAGAAGGGCAGATGTAGGAGTCCTAAACTCTCAAGTCCACCAACCCACGCAGCTAGATATTTTCGGAAAAACGACTAAGTGACGAGAAAGATAAAGTACAGGGAAAAGAGAAACGGGAATTTGGTTAAGTATAGAAGACAGAAAAGAAGGGATAATATATTCACATCTGTAATAGATATTCCATTTCATGACAAGATATTTTCTGCATGTTTCTGGAGAAGTTATATACTTATTGCATATACTTGGAAAGAAGTGTGGAGGTGGCGGGCACAGAAAATAGCGACTAGGAATTGGAAATTGTCTGAACCCGCCAACCCGATGATCCACGAAAGAGATTGCAAGAAATGGTCATGGAAAGTGGGCGGACAGGAATCAAAATAGGCTGACAAGAGTCCTGGAGGAGACATGAGGGTCCGACGGTCAAACTGTATTGATCGAAAATTTTTGTGCAAATTGTGTAATACGGAAGAGGGTTGATGTAGAAGTCTGGAAGTCAAATTGTATATCTTGGAAGTGGGGGGGACTGTTTGCAGGTCAAGGAACACTGGAAGTGCAGTCCGCATGTTTGGGAATTCGCAAGCAAAAAAATTCGGGTAAGTATGGAATTGGAGGCATGAAAGAGATTCCAAGAAATGGTGAAATATGGAAAGCGGATGCAGGGGCTTCAAAACAGTCTGACAATAGCTCCCCAGGAGATGTGAGGACCCGAAGGTCAAATTGTAGGTCTTGGAACTTTCGTGTGCAAACTATGTATCACGGAAGAGGGTATGATGTGGGAGTGCGGCAGCAAATTTGTATATGGCGAAGGTCCGGGTGTTTTTTGCAGGCCACAAAACAATGGAATTTCAATATAGAACCTACATGTCTGGGAATTGGCGATCTGAAAAGTGCTTAGGCATTGAATGGCTACTGGTTGGTCGGAGTCTCATTTTCGGAAAAATTACTAAGTAACGAGAAAGAGAGAGTAGAGGGGAAAAAGAAACGGCAATTTCATCAAGTATAGAAGAGGGAAAAGAAGGTCCAATATATTCAAATCTACAATAGATATTCCATTTCCTGGCAAGATATTTTCTGTATGTTGCCGGATAAGTTGTAAACATATTGCATATACTTGGAAAGAAATCTGAAGGTAGACGGCATAGGAAACAACATCTAGAAATTTGAAATTTTCTAAACCCACGAACTCGACGATCTGCCAAAGATATGTCAAGAAATTGTCAAGTGTAGAAAGCAGTCGGACAGGCTTCAAAATAGGGTGACGAGTTCCCGAGGTGTCGTAAGGCCCCGAGTGTCAAATTGTATATATCGAAACATTTTGGTGTAAAATGTGTATCACGGACGAGAGGATGATGTGTGAGTCTAGAATTAAATCTGCATATCGTAGAATTCGGAGTGTTGTTTGTAGATCACGGAACAATGGAAAGTGCAATTTAGACAAAGGGGAAGCGCTCGATCAAAACGTGTGAATCCGCCAACCCGCGTAGCAAGGCATTTTTGGAAGAAAAAAAATGATTAAGTAACCAGAAAGAGAAACTAAACGAGATAAAAGAGTGGGAAAATAGAAAGGTGGAGGGCAATTTTCGCAAGCGCGAATTGGTTTTAAACAAGCCCCATTGTTGAAAAACCATGATTTTCTAGTAATTGTCAGCAAATGCTTTGTTGAAGATTAGATTTTATTGCAACTTGTGGGTGTAAGTGTGTTCTTGATACATTCTTCCATGACTGTAACATAATAAATTAAGTATTAAACTTCTTTCATTATGGGTTGTTAGCATTAAAGCTTAATAATTGCATGTCTACAAACAAGAATGACGATCTTGCTACAACATTGTGATTTGGTATTTGCTATGTTCTATCTGCATTATGAATAGAATTGAACGTTGGTTTGAAACTGTCTAAAATTCATTTTTTGTTTGCATAAAATCCTGATGGATCGACACAGTACATTGTCATATAATTGTTAGATGCTCCATTTTAGAACAAATTACCTAAGAAAATACAATATCAAAGAACTACGAGACTACTGAACCATGCCAATGAGAAGAGGTGTTAATTCCATAAAAGAAGCAGTAACCAAGACTCCAAGGCAAAATTTTTTAATAGTAAATCTATTTAAAAAAAAAAGAACACTGAGCACTATATATTTATCCTTAGAAATTGGACCCAGTTCTTTGGGCCAAAACATTGAACATATCTACCAAAAACACAAGCATAGGATCTGCAACATGCAGGAGCCATCGAGATTCTCTTCAACATGCATACAAAATTGATTACCATGCTTTTTTTTTATGAAATCCTTGCATTCTTCTCCTCGATGGATCAGCCTGTGGTAAAATTGATAGTTCTCAGAAGCTTCCCATGAGGAAGAAGACAAAAAATGTTGCAGGGAAAATGGAATAGCCCTTAATTGAAAGTTAAGACACACCAAGAAACTGCCTCTCCACAGTCAAAAAATTCAGGGACACAAGTTGCACGTGCAATTCTAGAGGCCCAAATTAGTCCATTCTGGGTGGAAGGAGATGACTAGTAGGAATATGCCTTGCACCAGTGGGAGTTATGGTCCTCATTCCCTAAGATATTGATTGTATATCCAGAGAACAGGACAGTGGTCCCGCAATTGAATAGTTTTTTGGCTTGAAAAATATCTTTGGGAGCATCAACAGATCATTTCCTTACAGTGAAAGACTTCCACCCAGAATGGACTAATTTGGACCTCTGAAATTCCTACTTTCGAGCTGCAAAGAGGCTATTGTGTTCAGCGTCAGTTTCTTTTCTGAAACTCCTTATTTTGGTGTTGTCAAGACCACCATCACTGAGCCGGGAAGTTCCACCTGTTATGGTTGATTTCAATTTGGGCACAAGAGTGGGAACAGTCTCTGAATTTCCATCATCCATTGTCGTATCATCGTCCATCAGATCATCTTCTTCTGGCTCGGAATCCATCACATCAACCTCTGCACAGGCCATCAATGCAACTGGGCAGGTTGTCTGAGCAAGCAAGGTTGTCTTGGAATTATTTGGCTTGAAATATATCTCTCGGTGTACCAAGGGACCATCTCCATTTTTTCTATTGGGCGAAGGGAGATGAGTAGTAAGAATATTCCCTAGAATACTGGAACCTCTGGCCATCATGCCCAAAGGTGTTTATTGTATCTAGACAGAACTGCTACCATAAGTTAATGAGAATTTATGTTTGCTCCAGATGATGTTTGAAATTAAAATTGGGAAGGGATAATATAACCCTCCGCAAATCTTGGATTAATGTGTATCAATGGAAGATCTCCTCGAGCCTTTCGTTGATCAATGACAATCTCCAGGGTTCATGCGTGATGAGTTGTTACCATTAAATCTTTCTAATTGCATTTTTAGAAAAAAGTGTGAAGGTGGTGGTGATGGTGAAGAGAAATTAATAATTAGATATTTCTTAAAGGCGCCAACCGACCGACGCACAAAAGAGATTGCATCATGTTTGAAATGAATACTTGGAAAGGATAACACTCTTCTCCACAAATCTTGGTTTAATTCGTATTAATGACAAATCTTCTCCAGCCTTCCAGACATCAATGACAATCTTAACGGTTCCTGCACAATGAACTACAAGCATTAAAGCTTAAAAATTGCATATCCAGAAAGAAGTACGAAGGTAGCAGGGATGGCGAAAAGCGACCAAGCATTGTACATTTCGTCCACCCGCCAACCCGCGAAACAGATTCCAAGAAATGCCCAAGTATGGAAAGTGGTCGGACGGGTTGAAAAAAGGGTCACAATATATACCCAGGACACATGAGGGGCCGATGGTCAAATTGTAAGTCAGTGACAGATTTTGGCCATCAATTTGTATATCGCAGAATTTCGGGTGTTGTTTGCACGTAGGGGAACAGTGGAAGCACAATGTTGAGCAAGCAATTTGTATATTGCAGAACTTCGGGTGCTAAATATAAAATCATGAGACATTCAGAAAAAGGACCAAGTAAATAGAAAGAGAAAGCAAACAAGATGAAGGGGAATTTGTTTGCTAATTTGTAAATCGTGGAATTTTGAGTGTTGTTTGCAAGCGGCGGAACAATGGAAACGCAATGTTGAACCCGCTTATCTGGGAACCTGTGATTCAAAAAGTTTGTTCAATATGAAATGGGGAAGCGATTGGTTAGGCTCTTGATATAAAAGTAACAATGGAAATCTGAAGACATGAATCCATCAACTCCCGCACCTAGACATTTTCTGAAAAATGAGTAAGTAACCAGAAAGGGAAAGGAGAGGGAAAAAAGAAAGCGGATGGCAATTTTCAGAAGTGGGGACTACTGTAAGAAAGCCCCATTGATGGTATTAACAGTAAATATGAAGTGCATTAAACATGTTAACAGGTTCTTAAATCAAGGAATAGATACAGCGAGCGATGTTTATAGTTTCCAAGATATGTTTGTATAAGAGAAGTGTTGAAAAGTTACAAGAAAATCAATTTTGGGATGTTTAAGTAAATTTTTTGTATTGTTAGCTTCACCACAAGTATAACAACGATGAATTTTAATTTTAATGTCCTCTCATTCATATGATTGTTCCATTAGACTTTGCATAATATATATTCTTTTATTTCAAATTATTCTAGGGAATTAATTTTACTAAGTTCATCAATCAAGAAAAAGTGTTAAAAAATGAGATAAAGGGGAATTTGTTTGCTAATTTGTAGATCACGGAAGTTTGGGTGTTGTTTGCAGGTGGCGAAACAATGGAAATGTAATGTTGAACCCGCCTATCCAGTAACCCACCTATTCAGAGACCCGCAATCCAAAAAGCTTGTACAATATGAAACGGGGAAGCAGTCGGTTGGGCTGGTGATATAAAAGTAAGTGGAAATCTAAAGACGTCAATCTACCAACTTCCTCACCTAGACATTTTCCACAAGTCCACCTGTCAATTTGTATATCGCGAAACTCTGGGTGATATTTGTAGCACACGGAACAATAGAGGCCCAATTTTGATCCCGCCAGCCCGAGAACCCACGATCCAAAAAGTGGCTAAGTATGGAATGAGGGATTCGTACATGATTTATAAAATCTCATGTCCATACGTTATAAAAGTACATATTTAGTATGTAAAATTATTTATTAAAACGAGTAAGTAACCAGAAACGGAAAGCAGAGAGAAAAAACAAAGGGGATGGAAATTTTCGGAAGCGGGAATTGGTTTAAGAAAGCCCCATTCATGGTCTTAACAACAACTATGAAGCGCATTAAACATGTGAACAAGTTCTTCAATCAAGGAATAGATACAGCGAGCCATGCTTATAGTTTCCATGATTTGCTTGTATAAGAGAAGCCTCAAAAAGCTACAAGAAAATTTACATATCCCTCATTCCATACTTAGCCACTTTTTGGATCGCAGGTTCTCGGGATGGGGGGCTCAAAATTGGGCCTCTATTGTTCTGTGTCCTACAAATAGCACCCAGAGTTCTGCGATATACAAATTGACAGGTAGACTTGCGGGATGGTTGGCTCAACATTGCACTTATATTGTTCTATGTCCTCCAAACAACACTTGGAGTTCCGCGATATACAAATTGACAGACGGACTCCAGGGCTAGCGGGCTCAAGATTGTGATTGTTTACGGATGGTGATCCCTATCAACTATCTAACATTATCTAAAAAAATTATTTCCAAATACTAAATTAATAATATTAAATATTGATATTGTACAATTTAATTACATAAAATTATTAAAGGATGTTAAATATCTTATTTTTTAAAAAATGAAGTAAACAAAAAAAAGATTTTTTAAATTCCATCACCGCAAGTATAACAACGACGAATTTGAATTTTAAGGGCCTCTTGTTGATATGATAGCTCCATTGGACTTCGCACAGTATATATTCATTTATTTCAAATTATTCCAGGAGATTAACTTTACTAAGTTCATCGATCAAGGAAAAGCGCTAAAACGAGCCACATACTACATTTGCGTCACAGAACTTATATTAAAGGGAAAAGCATGTCCTCTATAATTATGTGTCCTACAAACAACACCCAGAGTTCTACGATATACAAATTGATAGGTGGACTTACGGGCTGGCTGACTCAAAATTACACTTCTATTGTTCTGTGTCCTCCAAACAGCACTCGGAGTTCTGTGATATACAAATTGACAGACGGACTCCAGGGCTGGCGGGATCAAGATTGAAATTGTTTACAGATAGTGATCCCTATAAACTATCTAACATTATCTAAAAACATTATTTCCAAATATTAAAATATTAATATTAAATTTTGATATTGTACAATTTAATTACATAAAATTATTAAAGGATGTTAAATCTCTTATTTTAAAAAAATTGAAGTAAACAAAACAAAGTTTTTTTAAATTCTATCACTGCAAGTATAACATCGACGAATTTGAATTTTAATGGCCTATTTTGGATATGATAGCTCCACTAGACTTCGCACAATATATATTCTTTTATTTCAAATTATTCCAGGAGATTAATTTTACCAAGTTCATCGATCAAGGAAAAGTGCTAAAACAAGCCACATACTATATTTGCGTGACTGAGATTATATTAAAGGGAAAAGCATGTCCTCTATAATCTTTAAGATCATAGAAAAACTGTGAATATCCTTAATGTATTATTAATTTTCCATAACGAAGCATACAACCAAGAACCAAGTAAACTCCAAACAAGTCGCAAGCAAGATCCCACAAGGTTCCATAGAGCAGCACCCATCGACCTTTGCATCAAACAATTTGATATATAAAGAAAACACATGGTGGCATTGATTTTCTCTTACATCTAGTATATGTTCCCACGAAAAAATAACCGGGGCCATAGGATGTGAACAAAAGTATGCCAAACAAAAAACAACACACAACCAGTGGAGCTCCGCCACTGCACGCTAGCTATAAACAGATCTCAAAATGGGGAACAAGAAAGTTGTCGATTACTATTTTACCATTAAGCAAGATCACTATGGACATTTTCTTTTGATAATGCCATGGTCTATCACTACCAGTTTTAACAATGCCAAATTTCCAATATTATTGGAAATTTCTTATGATTCTGCCCAGATGAGAAAGCTACTTCGACGGTTCAAAGGACAGGCCCGAGTTAATTACAATTGGATACTTTTTATGGTGTTTGTTGTCATGCTTCCCATTTCTAGACCGAACAATCTTATGCGTGTGCAATCTCTATAGTGATATCTAAAAATCTCAAGCTAATGTTTCAATCCATGTTGAGTCCTTTTTTCTTCAATTAGGGCATCGAGAAAATGTAGATACCATACCATAAATGTATAGTTGGAGACAAATTTTTATTTTATTCGGGCACCCAAAATAAAATTGCAGGAATCCCATCATGGATAAATAGTTGAAAAACAATTGTCCAACTTGGGCACCCAAAAAACGTGCAGGCTCCTCCATCAAAGCCACAGCCAGCTACCATGTTTTTTTTTTATTTGCACACCAAAACAAATATGCAAAATCCTCACTGGGAGATGCAAGAAAACATCAATTGCATTTGTAATTAGATTCTCAAGTAATCGATTCCGACAAACATTCATATGGGTGTTGAAGAAATATTGCAAAGACACATTGCAAAATTCTTACTGGGAGATGTAAGAAAACATCAAAATAACAACATTGATTGCATTTGTAGTTATATTCTCAAGTACTTGAGTACGACGAACATCCATCTGGGTGTTGAAGAAATATTGCAGAGATACATGAGATATTTTTGTTTCCTGCCAAATCTTGATATGATTTTTTTTCTTGTTGTTTTTTTTTTCTTCAGTCGATATGCAATATTGCATTGTCCTCATTTAAGGTAAATTTGTTGTGTATCTGAAAGTCGTGCAGCATGTATACACTACTTGCCTTTTTCTGTAGATATGCTCCATATGACAATTATGCTAACCCGGGAAGCACATCTTATAACAGAGGTTGCCTAATTGTACAATGCACAGTTATGTTGCCCATGCTTCGTATGGTAGCATTGAGGTAATGTCCATATATGTATGGACATTTTTCACTGCATCGTAGACAATCAATTGTATCATCACTTATCAAAGAGGAAGCAGAAGCAGGAGAGTTGAATTTCGCACATACAGGTTCAAAGGGGGTTGAGTACGCATTCATTGCAACCAAAACACCTTCAACCTGGAAACGTGAGCATAGGAATTAATACACTGAACAATATAATATACAACTGCACCCCCCCAAAAAATATATATATATAAAAAAAACGCATAAATTTGGTGAAGGTTATTTGTATGAGAAAAGAGAGGATGAATCTGTAGATGTATACGCACAACATTTGTAGAGCTACATAGTTTCTTCAGATCCTGTACTATGTCTACTTGTAACTCTGTTACAAATGTTGCTTGGGTTGTGTGAAAGATCCTTTCTTTAACATCCATTTTATTTGTTATATTTTTGAAGAGCATAAGTGGAAATTGTCCTTTATGCAATTGTTGTTCCATTGATGAAAACAAATTTGAATAGGTGTCGAACAATTGCAGCTACAACATGGAACAGTGCAATATTTGTGTAACTTAACCGATATACATGCACATGCGAAAGTGAAGGACAAAACTGGACATGGAGAATGGTACAATTGCCTTGTCATTGTATGACTCTCCATATTTTATATGGAGAATGTGTTGCAAGCCAAGTTTTCTCACCAGTGTGACAGTTGCTCCAATGGTTCTGATTGGGTAAATGTCATTGCTCTGTGCAATTTGGTTGATAGTTGCGTCTGGGACGAAACAATATTCTTAACAAATAGCGGGAATTTTTTCCACAATACTTGTTTCGTTGAGCGAAATAATCTGATCACAATCACCACGGTCATATACTGTTTTGGGCAATATATTAAAATTTGTAATGGATATCCCATTACCCAGCAATATCTTTTCTACATGTTTTTGGACAAGCTGTGTAGGAGTAGTCAGTGTGACTGTCATCGTGGCCTCTTTGTCTATCATGTTAGCATGCATAATGGATCTATTTTTGTTTTCCTTGTCCAAGCAGGTGATATAGATGACCATTATTTCCTCGATGAACACTTGTCCAGTTCGGCGATTGTTCAAGCCCTCTATTGATAGTACTTTGGGTGTTACAAGTTTAGACGTGGTTACAATTTTTGAACAGGAAAAGTAAAGTGAATGGTAGTGTGCATTATTTTTTTGTTTTCTTTTCTTCCTACCATAAATTTACAAGTAGATGCACAGCTTGGATGAACTATGAAGCCAGAGTTTTGCAACCACACCTCTTAGTCTGTGAAACTTGCGCTATGTTCAGTGTCTCGCTTGTACTTGTTGATACTTCTTGCGAACTGCAAAGCATGTATTGCAGATGACATCAGCATATTCACCATGCCATAGATGAATAAATAGTTGAGGATATTTGTTTGGTAAACATACTAGGAATAGAATGTATGCATCTTTACCTTTGGCCTTGTCGGTCTGCTGATGTCTGGGATGACTCACTACTCATGGCCATGTCACTAGTCCAACTTTTTCTGATGCAAGCATGTGTAGATGAACATCAGAAGGACTAAACAAGCATATGCATTGTATATTGTCCATAATCGTTCTTAATGTCACATGCAGAGTGGAAGGAGATGGAATACGAAATAGGGTGTCAAGGGATACTCAGGAAACATGAGGACCCAAGGGTCAAATTGTATGCCTCGAATATTTTGACTAAAAAATGTGTAATAGTAAATAGGGCGTGATGGCGGGGCAGGCAGCCAATCTATATATCGCAAAACCTTGGAAGCCAGGGGCGCAATATTGAACCCACTAGCCTAGCACCCGCAATCGACAAAGTGGGTAAGTATGGAATAAGGTAGAAGCATGACCATAAATGTGAACCCGTGAGTCCGCCAACCCGCACACCAAGGCATTTTCAGAAAGAGGACTATGCATAGCAATTAGAAAGAAAAAGGGATAATAGAAAATGGAAAAAGTAGAAATGGGGAGAGAACAAAGGCCCATTGCTGCCAAATCATCGTTTTATAGTCTAATATTATATGCCCCCACCCGCTTTGTATATTTAATTTACTAGCACAGTTGGTATACCTTTTCGAAGACTATACCATAGAACCCTCTGTTGTTGCATAGAAGAATTCATCTTTCTGTCCAAGCAATCTGTTTCTTCCAAGGTAGCAACGTTGAATATACAATGGACATGAAGGCAAGTTAGTATGAAGAAAGACATGTAAAAGAAAGAAAAATGGTTCTATTTATTTCAATGTAACAGCAAACAGAATAGGATTCACATGAGAATAAGTAGAAAGATACATAGTATATAAATACAAAAAAAAAAAGGTGCAAAGCAGTAGAATAAGCACAACAAATACACAGACAATAAATGAAATACTCAACACTGGAATATGAAATAAGAGTACAGGTATGCACCTTTGTAACTCCTCGTCTACATTCGTGCCAAAGGGTCCATCATCCTCTCTAGCCATTCTGTTTGTTTAAATGTAGCAATGTAGGAAAAATTCAATGGATGTGAAGGATGTCAGTATGCAGGAAGACATGTAATGAAGATAAGTTATTATGTAGGAAGGTACGCAACATCTACATACAAAAAACTAGGTGAACATATATACAGACAATAAATGAAATAAAAAACAATGGAATATGAAATAACAGTACAAGCATGTACCTTTCTATCTCCTCTTCCACCGTTGCAGTTAAGACTTCGTCATTTTCTCCAGCTATTATGTTTGTTTGAATGTGGGAATGCACAAAATACAATGAACATGAATGGAAGATGGTATGCACCGGAGAACAAGTAATATGTACATACAGTAAATGATAATCAATGAATAGAATAAAAGATAGGTAGAAACATGAACCTTTGCTTTTCTCCATCCATGGCTATAAATATATAAAGTTTTTCCCTGCCAAAAATATATTACAAGCCACAAAATATTAAGAAATTGCATGGCCATAGCTAAACGATTTTGGTTTTTCGTGGCAAAGTATCCATATATGCTTCCAGACATGGAAATATAATTTTGTAGTATCTTTGTTGTACATATCATATCTCAAGTACAAGACAAATTGAATCGTGGTCACACCAGTCTGTGTAGAGGATAAAGAACATGTATTGTGATATGGGCACATTCCACCATACATAGTTTATAAGTGCATCTTGCACATGTTTTATTTTAACAAAAAAACAGCAGATATTGCAATTGCACTTGTAGTTGTCCAGTTATTTTTTATGCCACTATTTTCTATCATGTCAACACTGAAGTATCAGCAAAAATTTACAGCATAATAGATCTCGACCTCACCAAACCCGGCAAATAACACAACCACATGCCCACTTGTGGTTGCAAGGTCTAAACACCGTAAAGCGCCCAAAAAAATAATAATAAATAAATAAAAACAGCTCGAACTGTCGGCATAGGACCCCAACCTTGCAAAGCCGAAGTAAACAAAAGAAAACAGCAAGCAGTAAACCAGCGAGAAAGAACGAACAGGCCCAATTGCAGCCCCAGAGCCCCAAAATCGTAAACTTGAGCCAAACAAAAGCAACCAGCAACCGATGAACCAATGAACCAGTGAACAAGCAACGACCACCGAACCAGTAAACAACATATGTATCTCCAACGATTACAAAACTGCAGCCGAAGCACAGAAGGAACCGGAAACACATGACGAGCATGCCAGTAGAAATAACCAAACATTCTTACTTGCAAATTGCAAACACTGAACAGCAAAGAAGGAATAGAAAATGAAATTATGGCATGGAAACTTACTCTGAAACGATGAAAGGCAAAAGCGCAGGTCGAATTGTGAACCAAACAACAACAACAAGCAGCAACTAACGAATCAACGAAGAAGAAGCACCCACCGAACTAGTAAACAATGTATGTAGCTTCAATGATGACGAAATTGCATTCTAAGCCTAGAAGAAGTATGAAACATACAATGCCTATTAAACTAGCGGTGGACAACAATATTGTCCAAGTTCACTGCAACATTGTATGGAAAATTTCGAGGAAAAATGTACTTTGAGAAGCCTATTTAGATAAACATTTAAGGCTGTCAAGTTGTCTAAGTGCCTCGTGGTATGCAAACATTTAAGTTGTCTGGAATGTTTGAGGACCTCGCGTCATGTAAACATTTAAGTTTCCGGGCCTATTCAAGAACCTCAAAAGAAGTGTCAACGATATAAACCTTCGGCATGCAAACATTTCAATACAAATACAAAGGAATAATAATAATAATAATAGCACAAATAAAAAAAGGACTAATAAATAATGTTTTTAGTTCTGTAGTTCGAACAATAGAAGGTTATAAACTTTGGAATTATCGATCACTATAAAATTTGGATATCTAAATATTTCAATATGATTAGTACAAATAATAAAAAGTACCATACATGATAAAAATTTGGATATGGAAACATATAATTCATTGGGAATAGCGAAGCTGGCAATAAGACCTCAAATCTATCATCCAATTGTTGGAGTTACTTCACACACACCTAGGATTTATTTTTCCTAAATTTTTTCCTTGTTTATTAGTCATAATTAGTCATTATCTAGTCTCCTATATTTTAGGGGAGAATATTCCACTTGGAGAATATTCTCTTCAGTTGACACTTCAGGTTGACTAGTTGAGTTGAGTTTAGATGTTGCATTGGTTTTGTCACCATGCAACATTGGGATCATCACCATCATAATTCGACCTTGCCTTGGTATCATCACCAGATTGGTTCATTACCCTTGATTCCCTGAGTTAACTCCTCACTACTCTTTGTTCAGTCAGTTAACTGAAGACTAGTTGACTAGTTAACTCAACTAGGTGGCAGTTCACTCACGTAACTGTCTGAGAGACTAGACTAGGTGGCAGTTCACTCCTGTAACTATTGGTGTGTGTCCAGATCACTCTAGACCACTACTATGTTGCATTGGTTCTCCTCTAGTGCACACTCATTGTGTTATACAGAGTATATCATGTGTAAATTATTCACTCTTTGAGTGTGGAATACAGTTAATAAGAATCCTTCCATTCTTTCTCTCTTGCTTCTTCTTTCTCAATTTCTCTCTGAAAATGTGTGTGATATTTTCTAGATATATCTATTATGTGCAATTCCAACACATTTACATGGTATCAGAGCCGATGGACTACTAAGCAAAAGCTACACCAAATTATATTTGCAGGTACTGAAGATTGAAGAACACAGAAAGATGGAATCTATGTTTTACTCATCAACAATACTTTTCATGCCTCATAACTACTTGGAATGGAAGCCAAAAAAAATTTGTCATCTCATAAGTAGAGGATTATACCAAATAACCATGGCAATGGAAGTAGAAACCGATTCTACCAATGAGAAAAATGACTTTCTCAATAGACAAGATATGGCCATAGGATTTATCTTCTTATCTATTTCTCCATAAATTCTCCACCAAGTATATGATGACTCACAAGAATCAACTCCAAATGAATTATGGACCAGATTGGAGGTTCTATTTGGGAATAAATAAGATTGTGAAGATTTCATGTAGGAGGTTGAACAAATAGAGCCAGAAGAGAAGCCATCAGAAGATCAAGCCTCTTATTATGAAGAGTCTTCTACAAAAGTATTTGCACAAATTTGTATTCCAATAATTGAAGATGATGTCTACTCCATTTCAGATTTATTTTCTGAATTTCATGTAGAATATATATGGCATGCATCTTAGGAGTCACATGCAGACACTTTTCCATGCACAATGCATGCATCTCAGGAGATAAAAAGGGAGCCGCGCACATCAGACTCAATTATGATATTTTCTAAGCCAAATTTGCATAAGAAAATTGGATATTTGAATTCCTCTTGGTAAAATATCCAATTTCAAAAAACAAATCATCCGAAACGGATTCCGGGAAGTGAAGTTATGATCATTTTAAAATCAACAAAATTCCAGCGTTTTTCCAGAAACGACCGCACGGTTTTCAAAGTTTCATCCAAAATTTATTTGGATATTATTCATTACAAGAAGAGAAAGTGGATATGTGTGGACATATAAATGGTGCATCTACTTCATCAGATCTGTGCATACATCTACATCTTCAACAAACTCTTCAACGAGCACAAACTTGCACAGTTGTGAGGTCTTCTTGGGGTGAAGGATGGGGTTGCTTAGCAACCGCTTTTTGTTCCTTCTCAATTTTTTTTTTTTTATGCATTGTAATTTTAAGGGGGGGGGGGGGGGGGG
>ML788686.1:67859-126337 GCA_009831015.1 Picea engelmannii | reverse complement strand
GTTGTTGGGACCCATTCTTTATTTTCACCATAGTGATGTTCAGGGGGGGTGTTGGAGTTACTTCACACACACCTAGGATTTATTTTTCCTAAGGTTTTTCCTTGTTTATTAGTCATAATTATTCATTATCCAGACTCCTATATTTTAGGGGAGAATATTCTCTTTCAATTGACCCTTCAGTTTGACTAGTTGAGTTGAGTTTAGATGTTGCATTGGTTTTGTCACCATGCAACATTGGGATCATCACCATGGTAATTATATCTTTCCTTGGTATAATCACCATATTGGTGCATTACGCTTGGTTCCCTGAGTTAACTCCTCACTACTCTTTGTTCAGTCAATTAACTGAAGACTAGTTGACTAGTTAACTCAACTAGGTGGCAATTCACTCCCGTAATTGTCTGAGAGACTAGACTAGGTGGCAGTTCACTCCCGTAACTATTGGTGTGTGTCTATATCACTCTATACCACCACTATGGTGCATTGGTTCTCCTCCAGTGCACACTCATTGAGTTATACAAAGTATATCATGTGTAAATTATTCACTCTTTGAGTGTGGAATACAGTTAATGAGAATTCTTCCATTCTTTCTCTCTTAATTCTTCTTTCTCAATTTCTCTCTACAAATGTGTGTGGTATTTTCTAGCTAGATCTATTCTATGCAGGTTCAACACATTTACACCAATCAGATCATGACATATATGGTTTTTTTTATTATATAAAAAATAATGCTTTTAGTTATGTATGTCGAACATTAGAAAGCATGCAAAAAATTGTAGTAAAACTAAAAACTAATATAAAGTCAACAAATTATCGATCGCTATAGTCCCTCTATGCCTTCGGCAGGGACTAATAAAGGTTAGATATAGATTATTTCAAAAGAAAACTAGTAATAACAAGTCACCTATTAATTTCTCACCACCTTACTATGATTGGTGCATGTTTTTCCCAATGTTCATCCAATTGATATGGTTTCATTTATTTTACATATAACAAAGAATGTGTTACAATAGACTTGCATTATCCTTGTGGGAGGACTCAAGATGCATGGAATCGAAGGATTTGTCTTGGTCATAATCATACTCCATCAACTTATCTTCAATGGTTTGACCAAATGAAATTTCAAAGGATGTTCAAGGAAAAATCCCAAACATGTTGACTTACTGCTAGAGCTATGGACTATTATCTAGTTATATCAATGTTATATATAAGGTAGGATATCATCCCAATTCTTATGATGCCTTCTATTAATACCTCTTCTAGAATGAACCATGGTCTTGTTTACCACTTTCATCTTTCCATCAATTTGTGGATGCAAGGTTGTACTCCTCTTTAACTTAGTAACCATCATATAACATAATGCTCTCCAAAATCAACTTAGAAATTTTATATATTTGTCTAAAATGATGGATTCGGGAAATCCAAATTGCACCCATATTCTTTATGGAAATGACTTAGTTTCTTCTTCTCTAATCGCAGTCTTCTTCCAAGGAATTATTTGCACCATCTCACTGAATTTTTCAACTACTACAAACAAGAATGCATGCTCTTGTTTAGTCTTTAGAGATTCTCCACTGAAATTATCTCTCGTGGTCGATTCAATATAGGAAAAGGAGTATATAATTACAAATTCCTATTAGCAAGCTTCAATGTACAACAAAACACGCATGATTAAATAAATTGATTAACATCAATTGACATGTGTGTTTAATCTACATACCTTTGCAAATTTAACATTCTCTTTTGTAGGTCCAAAATGTCCAACAAATCTAGAAGTATGGGCTTCTCTTAAGCACATAATTCTACATTCTCCAATTGATATATATAACTTATCATTCTTGTATAATAATCCATAGTTCAAATGGATCTAAGGTTGCTTCACTCCCTGCTACAATTATAATTCAATTAGATGAAATCCATTATCCTCTTCAATAGAATCCCCATATCTTAAAATGGAAAATGTTTGATCTGGATTTATAAATGAAACAAAATGAAATACAGAGTTATAACAAAATCACATAAATACAACAAAACTTGAATTCTATTAATAAACGAAATGTGTTGAACTAAAAAAAAATTGCAAAATGAAACAAACTCGCTCGAATGGTGGTAGTTGATCTCTAAGAAGAGATGTGAGGGATACACATTACAATGAGGCCAAAAGGAATTTTTATAATAAATAAGCAATGAGGAAACCCTAAACATGCAAAAACCTAACCCTAGGAGATGAAACGCCAAAAGGTTTGTGGGCCCCGATGGGGTTAGTTGGTATGCCAACTTCTCGATGTCGTAACTTTTGCATACGATCTTCATTTGGAATGCTTTATAGCCCTTGGAAAGGTCTATCCGATAACTACACATTATGTTCGGCCTATACCATGCCTTTAATAGTTTAATGGGCTTTGATGTTCCCAAAAAACGCTATTTAGTGCCTCAAAATGGCCCCAGAAGTTCAGGACTCGAAAAAGTGTAGAAATTTTCCAAAATGGAAAATTGTGCTTTGATCCAGTGGAATAGGTGGGTGGCCACCACTATACACTTGGATCAATCCTCCCCCATTATGAATCATTGGTCTCCATTGCATTTAGTGTTCCCATCATATGGGGAAGCTTCTACTAAACTTGTCCCCAGATGAGCCATTTGCCTTGGTGTAGGAGCTTCCCTGCTTTGACAACCCGATAAAGTTGGATCCTATATTGGTGAGTTCCCTTAACATGTGTGTCCATGATTTGATCAATGGTTACATGTTCCATACAATTAAGTTTGAGTTTTGTCGGTTTCAAATGCTCTGTTATCTCTGACATGTCCAATAATGGTGGAAAGTATGGCCGAAGGAGCTCCACATTGAACATTGGGTGCAAGACAAGGAAGGGGGGAATGCTTAGCTCAAAATAATTGTCACCCACAACCTTGGTGATGGTGTAAGTACCATAGGGAAGTGGATGAAGCTTGTGATGGGGTCCTGTAAGGTGCTCCTTCTTAAAATATAACTAAACCTTGTCTCCCACCTGAAATTTGTGTGGGACCCATTGTTGATCATGGCGTTGCTTTTACTTACCATTGGATTTGTGTAAAATATCATGGACCTATTGGCATATGTAATGAAACTTTTCAATAAACTTGGTGGCTTTGTCAGCCTCGAACTGAACATGGGAATATTATGCATGTGTGGTCACAATGGGAAGTGCAACATCAATGGGACTAATGGTTGAAATCCCAACCTCACCTGAAAGGGGTTATGGTCGATCGAGCTATGGAGAGATTTGTTTTAGTTGTGTTGAACATAGGTGAGACTCTCATCCCATTTGCATGGATGCTTGGATTTGTACATGCACAATATATGTACGATCATCCTATTGACGACCTTTGTCTAGCCATCATTTTAGAGATGGAAAGTAGTGGATTTGGTGAGATTGGTGTCCAACAATGACAAGAGGCTCAACCAAAATGTATTTAGGAATCTTCTATCCTGATATAATACAATGGTCTGTGGTATCCCAAATTTTACCCAAACTCATTCGAAGAAGATCTTGGCAGTGGCCTCCGCTATGATACTCTTCTTGCAGGCTATCAGAATGGCCATCTTAGAAAATCGATCAACCACCACAAAAACACATTCATTTCCCTTCTTGGTTGAAGGAAGGCCAGACATGCAGCCCATGGAGATGGATCCCCAGGTCATGTCAAGAGTAGGCAAAGGGGTGTAGAGGCCTTGCTTCTTAATGGTTGGTTTGGAAATAGCGCAAGCAGTGCAAGACCGGATGTACTTTTTGACTTCTTGTCAGAGTTTCAGCTAACAGAAATACTTTTACAACACTGCCACTGTCTTTTCCACACCAAAGTGTCCTTCCATCCGACTGTAGTGAGCATCTTTGTTTGGAACACTCAATATCCCATTGGAAAGGTCTAGCCGAAGTACACATTCTATTTGGCCCAAAATATGCCTTCAGCTTTCGTTCAGGCATTGTCATTCCCAGAAAAATGTTTTTTAGGGCATCAAAACGACCCCGGAAGTTCGAGACCCGAAAAAGTGTAGAAAAAATGCCAAAATGGAAAACTATGCTTTGAGCCAATGGAATAGGTGGGTGGACATCGATATCCACCTAGAACAATGTTGTAATTTCATAATGATTTTGAGAAATATTGATGACTTGGTGGTGTTTCCAACACAAGTGAATTCCCATCATCAACCACACAGGTTAACATAAGGAAGGGCCCAATTGGACCTTTCACTTTTTGGAATGGCGAACACTCTGATTTATGGCTTGACTGGCATTATGTGTTTTATGATTTTGATTTTAAATATAGAATGCAAGATGTGAATGCAGAATGCAATCCTAAAAACTAAATTAATCTAGTTTATCCTAGCTATGAGATAATAAGAATGATAGATATAAAACCAATAGAAATAAATGCAAGCAATAAGTATAAAATAATTCACTAAATCAACAATTGCATAAATTTCCAGATAGTTAATAGAAAACTAAGGTGAACGTACAATTAAAATTGAAAGCTACAACTCCGTATCTATATCGTTAGCACAATTTATTAGCAAAATTAAGAGTGTATATAAAAAATCATGAGAAAAATCTATAGTTATAATATGTAATGTTAGAGAAATTCCAAAACACTATGAGCAACAAAGATTAGTCCAAGACAACACATAACACCATAATTCTTCGGAAATATTTCTAACAAAGCTTATTAATTAACGTGAAGTTCCATTACAGTGCCAAGAAAAAAGCATTCATTATCAGTATATATCTTATTTACACAAAAGGGAGAATATGGGAATCTGAAAGGTTTCTACTTCTTGACTTTTCTGATTACCAACTCAACCCTTAGACTCTTGCACATCTACACTTATTTAATCCTTTACATAGTCTTTCTAAGCCTCATAAAAATTTTGTCTTTTATGAGAGCATGGATAATTATGTTTTTCCACTAGGGCCCTATATAGAGCTAATTTATGTTCTACTTTGTCTACACTTTTCTCAAACATTGCTAAGAAGGAATTCCAATTAAGCTAATTTCCCTAGTTGGAGTAGCTATATATTGATTATCCTCACCTTGCTAATGTAGAAAATCTATTGTATTGGATACCTCTCATGTATTTATATTTATTCCAAGGTAAGCATCACTTCAACTTTGGGGAAGAATACATCCTCAATTTAAAAAGATAGTAGAGACATTTTTGTGTGATTTTTTGTACAAACTTCCAATGTGGTTCACAATTCTTCAATTCCTCCTCAACATCACCACTCGCTTTTTGACAAGACTCCTTCCAATATTATATCCCTATTTCATTACTAAGTATGTATTTATAATTCATTCTATGAACCTTCCTGGGAGCATTTGCATAATCTTGTTTCCATTTCTTTAAAATATCGAAACACATTTTCACCCTCTCATGTCTTCCCTTCCATTCTTGTACTATGTTGGAGAGGGAAAGTACTTATTGGCATTGGTTCTATAAGTCATGTACCTTTTTGTAAAGATCACTCTATGTTACATTCAACTCATCCTGTATTTCTAAAGCACACTACAAAATTAGTAGCGCTACTCTTATATGTTTTGTAATATTCCACTTGAGTCCTATGGAGATCAATATATTTTGTGTAGTCTATCACATCCTTAGACAATTTAACAATATTAGATTTAGTGGATTGGGTAGTATCCACTCTCATTGAAGCTACTGCGACTACATTTGCTTCATCTACATCCATCATTATGGCCTCCATGGTCTCCACCAATACTTGGTATACAATGAATTTTCTCATATTATGTGCTTGTTGGACAACCTATCTTTATTTATTATGAAAATAAAACAATTTTAATCAAGCCACTTCATCAATGGAATAGTCTATGAAATATTGGAGACCAAGACCCATGGGAGATGGTAATTCTCATCTAGTAATTCTCCCAGCTTGTGATATTGTGATTGTGCTTCTAGGAGTTTTTATTTTTTGCCCAAGTGATATTCCCCCTATTTCCCAAGTTATGTTTTTGTTATTTCCTCCTCAAGTATATTCTTTTCTACATATTCCTCAATATATTTTGATATTGTTGTAGATTTAATCGTTATCGTGTCTACCCCATCTTTTTCTTTTTCTTTACCACTAACCTTAGCTTCTTCTCAAAGTCTCTTTTTCCATGCTTCTTCTTGTTCTATTTTTTTCTGAGCTTCTTCTTCTATTGTCTCCTTCTAATTAGCCTCTACTTTTGTTATTACCTCAGTTTATACTACCATCTTAGCTCTGGCTTCATATTCTACTTTCTCTTCATTGCCTCACTACTTTGTTACATCTTCAGACTTCTTCCTTTATGCCTCATATTCTACTTCTCATTTTTCAACCTCTTCTTTGGAATTTTATTCCTTTCCTCTTTAGCTTCCTTTTCCTACCATATTTGTGCTTGCACTCATTCATATGAAAGTGATCTCCTATTCACCTCCTCTTAGGGACAACATTTTTTAGTGTACAACAAGGTGATGGACACATAATTCTTATACCATAACACCAATTCCCTAGGATCGTGCCTCTTAAACCTCTCATCCTTGAATTTGTATTGTTATCGCAGGATTTGTAGTAACACAAGATCCCCAACTATTGAATAACTATGGAAGAACCTACCAATGTCACCTAAGTAGAGACTTCAGTTGTTTTAGTGATGGAAGAGGTCCACCACAAGGGAGGCTTCCCTAGTGACCTCAAGGGATCAAATAGCAAGTTTTAGCCAAGTCTACCACCTCTTGTCTTGATCACCAGATGATTGGTCTAGGTCAAGGAAAAGAAGTGGTTTGAAGATGATTTGGTACTTTCCTAGAACAAGAACACTTTACAACATATATATAACAATTTCCAAGCTATAGTATGCAATAATGACCTCTTTTAGACACTAGAAAAGTTAGATTGTTATGGCTGTTGCAAATTGCAGTAGTAAAATAGTATTGTAATGGCAATAAGTAATTTGTAACAACAACAATAATAAATTATCAGAAACACCACAATTAACCATGAAAATTAAGCATACAACCAATAGAATATTATCCAATTGTTAAAGGTTATTTCTGAGTGAGTTTAGCCACCTATAGATTAGTGTATGCAACAAATTAAGATTATTTAGATGGTTGTAGAAAACCTTCTATAACAACAGCAAATTGTTTAGTGAGTTTGCAAAGGTTAGTGTTAGTACAATTAGTGGATGCTTGAGAGTTTTAAGAGAGTCTGTTTGTCAATCAATTCACCAAGAGAGATGATTCTTAGATTAGTGCCTTTATAGGGTATCGATTCTTTCAATGAAACAAATATTGAAGGTTGGCCTACATGAAACCAAGAGGTAGGATCTAAACCCTAAGGTGCAAGCACATTTGGGCCTTAGGTCTTAGATCTTGAGGAGAAGGAATTCTAGGGTGCAAGCACATTTGGGCCCTAGAAATCGTTTCTCCCTTCTTGTAGCTTCAACTAGGTCAAAGATCAAATGTATAGGCCTAAAATCCTAAAGTGTTATCACTTTAGGGATTTAGGGTTCTAACCATAGCAAGGAAAATTAACCAAGTCTAGAAAAATATGACCTTCTGAGAGGAATAATCACTTATGTTCCTTTATTAGGGTTTCAATAAACAAGATTCCTAGCAACAAATAGCAATTTCACCTTAAACATTAATACAATAAACAGTAATTGCATAAATTGACTTACTTCATCCAAGAAACCAAGAGAATGTAACCTTAATTTCATAAATATCCATCCAAAATCAGTGAATCCATCCACAAGTGACCTTTCTTAGCATAGCACATGAGAGAGAAGAGCTAGTTACTCCAAAAGGGTGAAAATTTCATAAGTGTATCTCACAAAGGTGAGAGAATGATGATCCAAAAATGAAATGAGAGCTAACATTTATATATGAGTCCTAGTGTCTCACTTTTATCCAAAAACATAACATAACATTCAATTTAAGTGCGGCAAACCCCTCATTTAGCCTTTACAAAGTGTAATAAATGCAAAATAAATCAAAATATTCCACACGTGTGAGACATCAAGGTCTCTAGGGAAAGAAGGAGGCCTCCAAAGACCATGTGGCATCAATCCATAGCAAGTGTGGGAGAAAGTGATGTCTATCCTCACCAAATGTCATTCCATGTGTCATAAGTACCCCATGTGTGCATCAAACCCTAGTTGTGTCATACCCTAGAAGGTGACGTCATCACCATAATATGGCCAACATCTAGGATCCATGTGCTACATCCAGGCCCTAGGGAGATTCATCTCATCTGTTGCTGCAATGTCCCTGATCCTGGTGCAAAATAAGTCTCGGGGTACTCTGCCCAACATGTGGGGATTCCATCCCATATGTGTGCCATCATGATTGAATCTGCTCCTACCAATCCCATATGTCCATCGTTTAGGATTCTGAGGATGTGAGAACCAATATATGAGGGTGGTGAGTCACTAGATGACCCACTACTCTCTATCACAGGTGCCAAGACCCTGTAATAAAGGCATGACAATGTCCTGGGTACAATCCTAGGACATCCCACAAAGAACCATGCCAGGGCCATCCAAAACAAACCAAAGTATAAAACATGGTTAGCCAAAGTTCATAAGAAACATTAGTCCTTAAAACATGAAAAGTAAGGTGAAACTTAAGATATAAGCCATGTAAGATAAATCACCTCAATATCCCCTTCAAGCATCACACAATCCCAAGACCCCATGTGAATTACCAAGTTTAAGAATGGGAGGGCGCTCATCTAACCCTATTAGGTGTTCCACCTAGTCATGAAATAAAATAACTCAGGTAGAGGGATAGGTCATGGGAGTGACAGACAAAGTAAAAACCCTTCAAGAGTAAGTGTGAGTGTGATATGATTTTAGGGTTTAATTCATGGCTTATGGCATCATTAAATCCATTTCTATGAGTTCCTTTTTGAAGGGTGTGCTTGCTCTTGAGTTACCCCATATTTACATGATATTTTTCCCAAACCCCTTTATCAACCATCTTTCTAGTCCAATTTATTATATTTGCAAGTCTCCTTTAAAAGGTTTCAAGTTGTAGCATTTCCATTTGGGACTAGGGGGTACTAAAATATTAGAGCTCAAGTTTGCAATGGTTTTTGTTAGTCCTTTTTTCTATCAATCCTTTCTTTCTTTAGCATCATTTTCTTTTTCATTTATTAGCATCTGCAATCAACCTTTGGGCCTTCATCCTCTTTTCTCATGAGAGAATGTAGAATGACCCATTGTGGAAGTTTATTACACTATGAGAGGCTTCAATATGGAAAGTGTTAAGTGTGGAGGGGAATGGAGTGTTACCCTTGTGAGGGCCCCTTGGTATTACCCCTTTTCCTTGGGAGGTGACAATGCGGGACCAGGGCATAGAAGTTGACCACCAAGGTGAAATAAGGAAACTGACATAATTCCCCAAACCATTAATCCATTATCCAAATTCAACTGAAGATTCTCATCCACGTTCCTGAAAAATTAACCAAAACACTTTGCATGAAAGGACAAATATACCTCACGGTGATGATGGCTTACCATCTCCCATACTCTCAGTTGCTTGAATGTGATGAGCCTTGGTTGTCCTGTAGCTGTAAAGGTGAATGAGGTGGTTGTTGGGATGCCATCTGTGGACATGATTATCATCATCATGGTCGGTATCATGTTCTCCATTATGGGCCATGATACATGATATCCTCTAGTTACCCCTAGGCATGGGGGGGTAACATGTATTCCTCCATCTTTTCTACCTCCATTTTTGCAAAAACAAAAAAATGGGTAATCCATAGAATCATGTATAAAGAGGATAGGAGGAACATCGTTTATTTTTTTGAGAAAATAATGAAGCATTGAATTCATTAAGGGTGTTTTGATAACTTATTTCTCTAATCATAAGGTAATTTGGTACATGCTTTGGAAGGATATAGGGAGCTTTTCTTGCTCTAGATATTTTGATATATGTACTCTATTCAACTAGAGACTAATCTTCAATATGATTCAGAACCTGGATAGCCTCCTCATATAACCTTGGACATGGTTTGTAGAAAATTCATTTATACAGTGGAGAAAATAAATGATCACATATCTCTGAGTAATACCATGTGTACTTGTGTTCCCAAAGATCCTAGCAATACAATTGAATAAATGGACAATAAACGTCCCATCTCCAACCCATTATAGGGAATGTATTTATAGAACACATAATGTTAAATAAGTGGTGTTGTCACACGATATGTATCTTTGAAAAATCCCAACCCAATCCACGGAAGTGTGACAACTATGGGAGTACCTACACACTATCACCTTAGATAGATACTCCCCTCGCTTTAGTGATGATAAAATCACCACAAGGGGGAATCCCTGTGACTCTAGAGGGGTTGAGATGGAAAGTGAGATGATGATCAATGGACACCCCTATAGGTCAATATTGGATAAATATTAAGGCTTGAGGATGAGTCTTGTAGAGAGAGGATGGTTTCCAAATGTTTTGTACCTACAAAACAATGTTAGCCCTTCCCGGGAGTAGAAAAATGATAGATATACAATCCCTAAACCAATGTGAATCAATAAAGAATCCTTTCTATCCCAAATTTCAGCAATATGTAAATATATAGATCAGAAATAAATGAATTCAATAGCTGCAAATTTAACCATCCAAAATCTAGTACAAGATATCAGAAATAAAGCTAGCGATAACTAGTCAAACTTCCAATGATTGGAGAAATACTTTGGTGGTGAATAATGGTTGTTGTATTATGTTATCAGTAAATTATTATGACATCCAAGTGGTTGTAGCAAACAATTGCTACAACAACAAATTCTATCCACCAAAATTAGCAAACAATCCACCCAAATGATAGTCAATGACAAGTAGTTTGATAATGGTAGTGTGTAATCAAATTTCAGTGGTATAATATTGAGCAGCAAATGAAGAAAAAGTGATTTTGCAGCATCCCTAGTGGTTGTACCTTTAATTTTTAACAGAAAAGAGAATTAGTTGGCTAAACTAGATGCCCCTGGGGCACAAGAAAGCTTATAGCATGAATAATAGATTCCAACTTGAGCAATTGCAATATCTGATCCCATTTTCATGTATACCAATGCAATGATTTTATATCTCCAATGCAAATTAGACTAGTGCCAAATCAATTGGGTTATGGAGTCTCTTTTGTAAGATCTAGTTGTGTTGCTTCTCTAGGGGTGTAAGCCTTTTTACTCCTTATAGCAAACAAAACTAGCAAGGTAAATCTAGAAGGTTGTAAGTCTTTTTACTCCTCCTAGCAAACTTGGCAAAGTAGATTATTCAATGATAACAAAGTAGAATTGATGGAGGGTGTATCCCCTTATACTCCTCCAAGGGTTTAGACAAATTTATCTTGAAACAATAATAAAAACACAATTAATGCATAAATTCCTTACCAATTCCAAGAAAAAGCATGAAAAAACCCTTTCTTATCATGCATATTCCACCAAAATTACCAAGAACAAGCATCCAAGAGATAGTGTCTTAACCTCCTTCGCCAAAATACAAGTACTAGCATCCACAAGAGAGATTCAAGAGAGCGATAGAGAAAAATGCCCAAGTAGGGCAAAAACTTCCGCCCTACTATATGTGATTCTCAAGTGAGTTGTGTTCAAAATACAATGGGGTGACCTCTTTTTATAGAAGGTCACCTAAAACCCATTTTTCCACAATTCAAAATGTCAACATCAAATTAGGGAGGCTGACCTCCTCTTTTTTCTTTTACAAATTTAAAATTCAAAATTACAAAAAGAAAACCCCCTTTTAGGGGTAATGTCATGCCCTAAGAGGGTGAGGTAGGGCCTCTAGGAGAGACATTGAACCTTTGATAAAGGAAGTGGGGCCTCTAAAGGCCATAAATCATGCCACCAAGTGCTCTAGCATGTTCCAAGTGCCTCTCTCTCCATCAAATCAAGTTAAACCACCATGAACCATGAAAACCCCATCAAAAACCTAACCCATGTACATATAGGGAATCAAGTGTGACATTTTAGGCCCCCAAAGGCCAACATTTAGGTGCAAGAGGTTGGAGTGTGATATCCTCATGGTATCTAAGTGAAACCAAAGGAAATTATCCCTCTCCCTTGTGTCGAAAGAGAGGGGGCACATCATCAAACATGTGGGATTCATGCCCCAAATGAAGGTCCAAGTGACCTTGTGCCTTCATGAAAACACTTCCACCTATCAAGGCCCTACAAAGACAAACAAATTCGCCCTCCAAGGTTCCAAAAGTCACAATATCATGTCAATTAATCCATGTCTAATAAAAGAACCACATGAACATGTGCATTAAATCCCCCCTTTTCAAAATAAACAAATGCTCAAAGACCTTATACAACATGTCAAATTTAAGTATGGAAGGGTTGTCATGGTGACCTATCGGGTGAACCAATTTCTCAAGTAGGGGATGTTCCAAAGGATAATCCTCTCTAGGTCATATAGTGAATGTGAGTTGGAAGGGGTTATACTTCTAGGTATGGTATTTCATGACATACAAGGGCTCGTATTATCTCATTTATGGGTGCCTTTGTTGAGGGCTAGCTACATCCCTTTTGTCTTTTTGTTTTTAAAGCATATTTTTCCAAACCCTTTATTATTTGTTTTGCACGTGATCCCAAGTTGAAGACAATAAGGGGAACTAAAAATGAAATTCATATCCCACATATGATCTACCTTGGTTTACATGATTTTCCAAGTTGAAGTCAATAAGGGGCACTAAAAGGAAATGCATAGCCCACAAACACTCTACCTTGGAAAGTATGATTGATCAATTAGTTATTTATTTTATGGGTCCCTCATTTTATTTTGAAGAGGTGTTTCATTTCTCTTGAGATCCCAAGGTGAAATTTTATTGCATGATGTTCTTTCTAGGGCACCTCTGAGCCTAGTGTCCCCTTCTTCCCATGAAATGAGGTACATGCCCTTCTTGGGTCAATAAGCCCAAAAACATAAAAGATGGGGAAGTAGGAGGGAAGAAGTAATGGAAAGTGGTAAGTATGAGAGGAAATGGTACAATAACCCTTCAAGGAGACCCCCCAGTAGAAACCCTTTCCCTTAGGGTGGCCACTTACTAGGAAACCATGTCAACCACCAAGGTGAAATAAGGAAAAAGGCATAATTTCCAAGCAAACATATTCAAAATCAAGAAAGGAATCTTTGCAACATGTTCAAATTCTTCTGATCTAGATTATTTTGAGAACAAAATGGAGGAAATATAACAAGTAAATACACAAATGTATTGTCAGAAACACAGAGATACAGTAATGCACATTTTTTATTAATGAAGAAATGTACAAAAACTGTAAAAATACAGAGTGAATGAACTCTCTAGAATGGTGGCAGCTTATCTCTGAGAAGAGATGTGATGGATATGCTCATTCGCAAGAAGATGATGATGTTTAAAATGAGGCTCTAAAGGCCTTTTTAACATAAAGAAAATACAAAACCCTAACCCCGGAAGATGAAACACCAAAAGGTTTGTGGGCCTTGATGGGGGTAGTTGATATGTCAACTTCCCGAGGGCATAAATTTTGCATACGATCTTTGTTTGGGGCATTCTATACCTCGTCGAAAATGTCTAGACGAGGATTACATATTACGTTCGACCTAGACTGATCTAGCTACATGATCTGGCCGAGTGTGGGAGTATTTTTTTTATGAAGATGCAGCATGAGGAGTATGAAGGGTTCTATTATAACTTTTCTTTATTGGACAATGTGGAAGTACCCCCATAGGTGAAGCAACGATATTTTTGTGCCCTTATACAATATGCTTCTGTTGGATAGAAAGGTCTTGGGTTAAGGCTGCAGTGGTTGTAGTTTCCTTTTGTTCACCTTCTGAACATATTTTGAAGAGGATCAACTTTGCGGTATGATAGATTACTTTGTGGCACTGTTTTGTCAGGACAGTAGTCGAAACTACCTTTGGTATCTTGTAGAGATAACCCCCCAGAGTAACAAATACGCTACGGGGTCGAGACTCATAAACAACATAATGTTTCCACATATATGGATATCCTAACAGAACATCACATACTTCCACTGGGGAAACATCACAAAGTACCTCATCCTTGAAGGGATTGATGTCGTAGGACAAGGGGCACTGTTGGCTGACACAAATAGCTCGTCCCTGGAGAAGCCACCCGATGTTGTATGGTTGTGGGTGTGGTGTTGTTGGAAAATATATCTGCTTGAAGACCTCTATTGAGATGAGTTTCTTCTGGCTTCCACTATCAACAATGAAATGCAACGTAGTCCCCTTCACCCACATCTGTGAATGGAAGAGGCTCTCCCCCTCCTCAGAATCCTCTGGTTCTTCTGGTTGGATTGTTGTGGTCCCAAAAGTAGTAGTGGGTTCTGCATCAATTATCAGTTTCCTCTTATTATTGTCTGAATCAAAGTCTAAGTCGGGGCTCAGATCTATTTCTTTGATCTTGACCACCAATGATTGTTTTGAGCGACATTCATCGGTGTTGTGCCAAGGGATTTTGTGGAAGTCGCACCACTTCCCAGTGTCCTTCTTCGTCTTTTTGTTACCCTTATTTTCCTACAGCTTAGACTGGTGATCTTGAGGATGGTTGTTCTGTGAGTTAGGGATGCCTTTACCATACTTTTCTTGTTGCATATTTTCATACCTGAACTCCCGCTTGTTCTGCTACTTAAATTTCTGCTCGATTTTGACAACATATTGATAAGTGGCTCCCAATGATGAAATATCTAGAAATTCCATTTCAGTTTGTATGAACCTGTGTAGAGCCCCGCAGTGTTTTAGAACCAGATGCCACTCAGATTCCTTGATACCTATCTTGGTGCGCAAGGTTTGGAATGTATTTTTGAACTCTGGCACTATTTGGCCCCTCTCTTGATGTAGTATGGTCCATCTCATGTATTGGTCACCATAGTTTCCCATAGGGTAATATTGCTCCTTGACCGCATCCATAAAAAAATCCCAAGTGGGCTCAGCCAAAAATATTCCAGACTCCTCTATGGAATTTTTCTCCCAATAAGTTTCCCACCAATGTTTGACATGGGGGAGAGCCTTAAGGAGTGTAAAGGTGATCTTTTCTCTGTCGAAAAAATTGTGAACAGAGAAATAGTCTTCTACAAAATTAACCATTTTTCCAAAGCATCTACATCAATATAACCTTAAAATATGGGAATATAAAAATTAACTTGTACCTTGAATGGGGAAGCATCTCCAAAGCAACTTATTAACTAGGACGTGCCTGCCATTGTCGGTAACATTGAAGGATTTGGGAAAAATTCTCCAACATCTCGTTCCTCTATTGCACGAGGGCTTCCACGAGAAATAGCTTGATGGGATCTTCTACTCCCCCATATCTCTTTTCTTCTGTCATGGGAAGCCATTGGTCGGGTGAGATTGGTTGTCCTCAAGAGAAACTGTCTCAAGACCCAACTCTCTAAACCATGATCTTGTTGGGGACATGTACTAAGAAATGAAAAGGAGTATCCTGCTCTGATACCACTGATCCGGATTATTTTGAGAACAAAATGAAGGGAAAAATATAACAATTAAATACACATACATATTTCCAGAAACACAGAGATACAGTAATGCGCAATTTTTATTAATGAAGAAATGTATAGAAACTATAAAAATACAGAGTGAATAAACTCGCTAGAATGGTGGAAACTTATCTCTGAGAAGAGATGTGATGGATATGCTCATTCGCAAGAAGATGATGATGTTTACAATGAGGCTCCAAAGGCATTTTTAACATAAATAAAATCCAAAACCCTAACCCCAGAAGATGAAATGACAAAAGGTTTGTGGGCCCTGATGGGGATAGTTGATATGTCAACTTCCCAAGGGCATAAATTTTGCATACAATCTCTGTTTGGGGAGTTCTATACCTTGTCGGAAAGGTCTATCCTAGGAGTACATATTTTGTTCATCCCAAATGATGAATTTGGTTATTTTTTAAGCACTATCATGCCCAAAAATGTCATTTAGGGCCGCAAAACGCCCTCGAAAGTTTAGGACCCGAAAAAATGTAGAAAAACTACCAAGGTGGAAACCCATGCTTTGAGCTAGTGGAATAGGTGGTTGGACACATATATCCATTTGGATCAGCTTCGTTTATTTGAATGACACTTACCAAAACATTGGACTTGTTACCTCATGGAGAAAGACATGTCATCCTCTGTGAGACAAGTTGGGTGTGGTGGACTCTGCTACCATATATCAGATGGTGATGTGTGGTATGATAGGGGACATCATCTCCTTAGTTATCCCTAGGAATGGGGATAACATATGGCTCCTACTTGGGAACATGTGTTCATCGTAGAGCACATGAGAACCTTAGCATATCCTAGTAAGACTTGTTCCTACACACACTGAACAAAATAAATTGTGGATATCGAGGGTGGCTCACTCACCCTTTTTTTGTATGATAAAAATTTCAAAATATCAACTAGTCTTAAAAAGAATTTTTTGCATTTTTTTCAAAATTTTCTAACTAACATGTAATATGATTAAAGCAAATGATGTAAAGAAACTATGAAATAATGAAAGTAGAGTAAAATAAAAAATGAGATATGACATGAAAATGTAAGTAAATGCAATTAAACTATCATGAGCAAGAAAATAAAGATACAAGGGAAAGCAAATGACCTACCTACTTACCTGGGGCCCTGAATATGTCAGGTGAAATTGTACAACCAGTGCAACCACCTTCTCACAATTTCATCAAGGTATCTCCCCTTGTGCTTAATCATGTGACATAACAAATATAATTCAATCCCAAAACAGTGTAAATAATCATGTGGTCAATCATAGAAAGCAACTCATGGAGGTGAGTGGGAGGGAAATATTCCTACCAGAAAGAATAGCTAAAAGCCTAAAAAATCCATCTCTGAAGAGGGATACCCTACATAGATGATGGTTTGTCTTCATCCTCCTTTATCACACCACTTCTTCCTGAAGACTAAAAGGAGATGAGATATTCCAACAAGACCCTAAAAATTCCTTGGGAAGGAGAGATGAGATAAGGGACAACCTTGGGTATAGAGAAAGAATCCTCCCCAAAACCAAAAGTGTGTTGCTTATTTATCCACAAATCCCTACAGAAATCCCTGAGATGAAAATATTGTTTCTTTGTAGAGTGAGTCTCTGACTTCTTTGGGATGGCCATGACCTTATATCCATCAATGTTCGAGCATGGAGCAAGTTGAAAATGTTCTATATTCAACAAATCTGAGCGCTCAAAATAATATGCATCACAACTCCCAAGGTATGGTTGGAAATAGTCATGAGGATGCGGAAAAGAGTCATCCTCTGGTGGATGAAAAATCTTTGTGATCATATCAACATCATTTTGTCAAATATATGGATCATGCACTTGTGAAAAGCCATCCTCCGATGAAAATATTGATGTATTCATTATTTGAAAGGTGCCCTCGATGTTTTATATGGGGTCCCCATCAAAACCAAAACAATCAACATCCCATGTATTCCTTACAACATGTATGAAATCATCAATGTTATCAATCACATTATTACACAAAGGGTCTATTGCATCCAAGGGCTACTCTAGCACTTATTTACTTCTGAAATCATGGAATAAAGTATCATCAAAAATTTCTAAAGGATTATAACTTACCATGTTCTCTTTTTGATGTGCAGGAGGAACACGAGCTTGGATGTCTTCATCAAATGGAAGGATAGAAACAAGCACTTCATCTTTACTAGGATCCTCTTCATGGATTAAGTCATTAGAGCTCTCGGCACATTCACGAGGTAAATCGTGTTCTTCTTCCTAGGGACTCAGTTCTTCAATCAAGCCTTCAAGGGGAAATTCCTACTCCTACTCAAGGTGTTGGTAAACCTCTTGGAAAGAATTTTTCTTGATAATAACCACTCCAAGAGGAAAGTGAGGCAGGAAAACTTCATCTTCATTAGGTGGGAGCATGGATAGAAATGTCTTGTCCTAATATTCAACATAAGAAACTTCATTGGGATCTTGTTTGTAACTCTCATTATGGACCTGCTTTCTAAGAAAAAAATTATCCTGGTCTTCAATGAGTTTTGATACTTCTTTAGGAATCAAGAATGAGTGATCCTGAGTTGGAAGGCCTTCCTGGTAATTGTATCTCTTTGTCATAACATCACATAGTGACCTTACTCTGAAATAGGCCATGGAAACTTCCCAGACCATGTATAGAGTAGGATTCCTTTCATAACTTTGAAGGATAGTGTTGTATTCTTATTTTATTTGCACGTATAACTTGACCAGGAAGTCTTTATCATGGTAGTGCTCAAGTAATTGTTCAAAAAACTAATTATATTATCGTATGTTTTTCTTGAGGTACTCGAAACCTTCTTCATCACTATCATCCTCGGCCTCTTCTTCCTCAACTAGGTTCTCAATAGGATTTGGCAGAAGTATTTCCCTTAGACCTTCGATAGGATTCAAAGGAAACATATGTTACAGGAAAGAATCCTTAAGGTCTTGAATAGTGTCTTCGAACTTCTAAGTTCTAGGGCCCCAATACTTGAGAAAATCTCAGATAAGGATCGTTGAAGAAGATATACTTTTAGGGTTGCAAGAATGTTTGATCTGGTCTCTTTTCCTTTCTTCAAGTGGCAAGAGAAACAACAGTAATACCACATCTTCTTGTTCTACACCAAAGCACAAAAAAAACTTAGTAAACTCAACAATATGTGCAATAGTCGAAGATGGATCACCCTCAAACTTAGGGATATGACTCAACCATTTCGTTGGGAATTTGTTTGGATACCAATAAATGGACTCAACGTCCAAATATTTGTATGCCTCATGGAAGCACCACAGAGACATGATTCCGTCACTTAGGGTAAAACATCAATGGAGTCGCCATATGAGCTCAAGGCTCATCAAATATGGAAAGGGAACTTCCCTCAAATGGAGTCGTCGAGCAAGATATGGGTAAATTCTTTGGGAAAAACTTTTCAAAGTGTCATTAGGGCTCGAAAGAGGATTCAAAATCTTCCCCGGCAATGGCGCCAAAATGTTATCGCACAATTTGTAGCTTTGGAAAATCCCAACCCAATCCATGGAAGTGTGACAACTATGGGAGTACCTACCCACTTTCACCTTAGATAGATACTCCCATTGCTTTAGTGATGATAAAATCACCACAAGGGGGGAATCCTGGTGAACCTAGGGGGATTGAGATGGAAAGTGAGATTGTATTATTCCAGATATATAAAAGTATTCAGAATAGAAATAAATATCTAGAATTGGCATATGACTAAAAATATAACCATAAAAACACCACAATAATACCAAAATAATACTAGAATAACACCAGAAAGAGCACTTTGATTACTGAGAGAAATGTTCACTTGCCTCTTCGAGGGGGAAAACTCTAGCAGAGAAGAGCTCTATTACAATAATATCCAAGACAAAATCTCTCATACCCTCGACTCTTATTTATACTAAATATGTCTATCAAAAGAACCATCTAGAGAAAGATCCTTCTAGAAGAGGAAGCTTCTATTAGGTCTTCTTACATTGGACTTATTATTCCTTATTTCTAGGCCTTATTAATATTGACCTTTATTACATCAGAATATATTATTCTGCCTACATGAGGGGTTAGGTCCCTAACATGTCCTCCCCCTTAAAAACAGCATTGTCCTCAAGGCTTGAGATGTGGAAATTGTTGCAGAATGGTAGTTGGTTCCCAAGTGGCATCTACTAGAGTTGTATCTTTCCACTAGACTAACACTTCCTTGATGGTTCACTGACGCATACAATTCTCACGTTGGTCCAAAACTTCTTGTGGTTGTAGCCAAATGGATCCTTCTTCGTCCAACTCAAGAAGGTTGGTTTGAGTTTGGCACTTAGTTTCAATCACCTTCTTTAAGCAGGAAACATGAAAAACAGGATGGAGCTTAGAATGACTAGGCAAAGCTAACTGATAGGCCACTTGTCCCACACGCTTGAGAATGGTTTAAGGACCATAAAATTTGGGTGCTAGTTTCTGACTATGGTTAGCCTTGAGGGACTTTTGCTTGTAAGGTTGCAGTCGAAGAAACACATGATCCCCTTCTTCAAATTGACATTCAGAGTGACCTTGATCTACTTGTTGCTTCATGCGATTTTGGGCCATGACCAAATTCTCTTTGAGGGTATGGATAATATTCTCTCGAATTGTAAGTGTTTAGTCAACCACCTAGACCTTCGAGACACCTAGAAAATATGAGAGAACTGAAGGTGGATTTTTTTCATATACCGCTTCAAAAGGATTCATGTGGGTAGTTTTATGGTACGAAGTTTTGTACCACCATCCAACTAGTGGTAACCATTGAGCCCATTGATTTTTCATTTCCGAGACAAAACACCTCAAATATGTTTCCAAACACTTGATGAAAACTTCAGTTTGACCATCAGTATGGGGATGATAAGTTGTGCTAAGATGCAATTGGGTGCCATGTAGCTTGAACAGTTCTTGCCAAAAATTGTTGGTGAAAGTTGGGTCACCATCAGAAATAACAGACTGTGGCATGCCATGAATCTTGAAGACCTGATCCATGAAAAGTTGAGCCACAGTGGATGTTGTAAATGGGTGTTGAAGGGAACAGAAATGAGCATACTTGGAAAGATGATCAACTACCACCATGATGACTGATTTATTGCTCGATTTAGGTAAGCCTACAATAAAATCCATAGAGATATCCCGCCAAATAGCAGGTGGAATCGGAAGCGGTTGTAGTGTGCCAGGAGATTTGATTGTTTCGCCCTTGTTGTGTTGACACACATGACATTCAACCACAAAATTATGAACGTCTTGTTTCATACCATCCTAGAAAAAAGAACGTTTGACCCTGTCATAGGTTTTGGTAAACCCGGAGTGCCCAGCTGTGGGTGTAGCATGAAGCTCATAAAGTATCGTGGATTTAAGTTTTGAATTTTTACTTAAATACGAATGGCCTTTGTATCGAATCTCATCATGGTGCCAAGAGCACCCTGGGGAAACTGGAGAATTGGACTACAATTGTTGTATCAGATGCGAACTTTTGGGATCGTGTAGCCATTCCTGGCGAACAACTTGGAGCCAATCTGGTACAATGAAGGAGAGAGAAAAAAGGGGCCCTTCATCTTCATATTTTCGTGAAAGTGCATCTGCAGCCACATTGTCTTTTCCTTTCCTGTAAATGATCTCATAATCATATCCAAAGATATTGTTCACCCATTTTTGTTGCTCTGGGGAGGAAATGTGTTGTTCCAAAAAATACTTGAGTCTTTGATGATCTGTGTTAATTTGGAAGCATTGCCCCAATAGATAAGGGTGCTAAAGATCAACGACATGCAGAATAGCCAACATTTCCTTTTCATAGATTGATTTGCCCAAATTTCTCTCAGACAGTTGTTTGTTGGTAAAGGCCAAAGGCCGACCCTCTTGCTTAAGGACAGTGCCAATTCCTTTCCCTGAAGCATCACATTCCAGGACAAAGGTTTTTGTGAAATCAAGAAGGGCCAGGACTGGAGTGGTGCACATGGCCATCTTCAAGGTTTGAAAAGCTTGAGCAGTTGATGGAGTCCAAGTGAAGGAATTATTTTTAAGGAGTGCAGTGAGAGGTGCTGCAATCTTTCCATAATTCTTAAGAAACTTGTGATAATAACCTGTTAAGCCCAGAAATCCACGCAATATTTTGAGAATCTTTGGGTAAGGCTAGTCTTGCATAGCTTCAATATTTTTAGGATCTACCCTGACGTTGGCCTTGCCAACAATATGACCCAAGTACTCAACTTATGAGGCGCAAAAAGCACATTTAGATTGTTTCAGGAAAAGTTGGTGCTGAGAGAGTAGATGGAGAAATCGATCCACATGAGCAAGATGGTATGTCCAGGTTTTTCTATAGATGAGGATATCATCAAAAAAAACTAAGACAAAATGACGGAGAAAAGGACAGAAGACATGATTCATGAGGCTTTGGAAAGTGGAGGGAGAATTACACAAGCCAAAGGGCATGACCAAAAACTCATAGTGGCCCTCATGAGTTCTAAAGGCAGTCTTAGGAATGTTTGCCTCTTTCATACATATCTGGTGGTAGCCAGAACGAAGATCAAGTTTAGTAAAGAACTGGGCACCACTCAATTCATCCAAGAGGTCATCAATGACAGGAATGAGAAATTTTTATTTAATGGTGAGTTTTTTGAGGGCATGGAAGTCAGGAAACATGCACCAAGAACCTTCTTTCTTAAGGACCATAACCATAGGAGAAGAGTAGGGGCTCGTACTAGAGTGGATAACACCTGCGTTGAGCAGTTCTTGAACCATTTTCTTAATTTCATTTTTTTGGGAAAAGGGGTGACGATAGGGATAGATATTGGGAGGGAGGCTTCCTAGGACAAGGGGAATGGAATGATCATGAACACCATGGGAAGGAGGGAGTCACTGGGGAGTGGAAAAAACCACTTGATGTTTAGAGAGGATGGATTGGAGGTCTTAGGGCACATAGGGTGTCTCAGTTGCTTGTATGGCATGGAGTTGGGAAATAACACCAGAATGACCTTTTTTGAGCATCTTTTCCATGCAATGGGAACTAATGATCTTTGGGGAACCGACGATGATGCCTTGGAACTTATATTGTTGGCCCTCCTTATTGAATTGCATGGTTAATTCCTTAAAATCCATGAGAATGGGACCCAAAGTCCTTAGCCATTTTGCACCCAACACAATGTCACAACCGCCCATGTCGATAGCAAACATATGATATTTCAGGTGGTAGTCACCAATTTGGAGACACACATTTTCACAACACCTTCCACATTTCATGGACCTGCCATTGGTCATCATGATTTGAAAATTATCGACTGCACGGATATATCAATTAGTTTCTTGGGCAATGCGGCAATGAATAAAATTATGGGTTCTTCCACTATCAACAAGAATGATGACCTTCCTATGCTTGATGTAACCAATTAGCTTCAGGGTTTGGGGAGCAGAGAAGCTAGTGAGAGAATTTAGGGAAATGACCGGTTCTACTTTGGGAGGGTCTGAGGGATGGGTTATGCCAGTGGGTTCAGGTGACATGGACACAAGGGTAGCTTCAACATCCTCTTCCGAAACATCCTCTGAGATGGCCATAAAAATATTTTGTTCCTTACACTTGTGTCCCGGAAAATATTTGTCATCACAATTATAACAAAGGCCTTTGAGTTGGCATTCAGCCATTTCGGCCCTGGTTAATTTTTGGATCTTTAGTGGAGTAGAAGGATGAGTGGGATTGACTGGTTTAGTGCGAGGAGTAAAGGAGGGTTTCTGGTTTTGAGAAGAGACAACTTGTTGTGCTTCCTTAGCTCTTTTAGTAGCCTCCACCCAACTCTGAGGTCGATCCATGAGGACATGGGCACGAATCTCATCCTTGAGGCCACTGATAAAACATTCTCGGAAAAATGCATTAGACATGCCCTATCTATGAAAAGACAGTCGCTCAAAAGAAGCTATAAAGTCTTCCACTGTTCCAGATTGTTTCAACTTTTTCAAACGGACTAAATGGTTGGTGTCAGTGTCAAAGCATTCATAAAGATCTGCCACAAAGTGTGTCCAAGCAAAATACCCTTGGCAAGCAGTTTTTCTCCATTGCCACCATTGCCAATGTTCTTGATATAGATGGAGAACACCATACCGGAGTTTGGCCAACTCATCCATAATGTGGTACAAAGAGAAATAATGTTCCATTTGAGTTTCCCAACCAGTGGGATTTGAGCCATCAAATTTGGTCACATCCACACGCAGAAGGTGTAGGTCACGCTGAAAGTGATGGGGCTAAAAATTATGGGAATGAGAGGAAGTTTCACCTTCGATATGAAAAGGTGGGTCAGATAAGGGAGGATCTGCAGGGATATGCATCTTGGTGCAGATCATCGTCATGATAGATTCAAGTTGGGTAGTAATGTCTTGTTTGAGTTCTTGTTTGATTTCCTCGATTGAGGCGGCAATGGAGGAATGCATGTTTTTATTGATGGTGGCAATATTGGCACTGAGTTGTCTCACTTATTGTTGGGTCTCTGTGAAATTAGAGTGCAAGGTATTGAAGTGAGATTCCAATTCTTGGCTATGGGTATGGGCCATGATGACGAGGGAACTGAAAAGGGGCAGGTGGGGTCAAAAAAATTGCTGAAAATGATAGGTGTGAATGTGATAAGGGCGAAGAGAGAAATCTAATAAAATAGGTCTCAAATAATGGTGCTAACAGGATCCAGACCTTTTTTTTTTTTACACCTACGGAGTTATACTCCGATCTGAAGAATACTGCAGTGATGAAATTCCCAAATGCTTAATCAGAAAGAAATGTGTAGTAATTTGGAAAATCGAATGCAGGAGACACAGTTGCGCGGCAACAGATCTTGTATGTTTTGTTTTTTTTTTGTTTCCGTCCCCATAGGTTAGGTATTGAAGGGTTCTACAGACAAGGGTTTGCCCTGTGTTATAGCTCTCTAATATACGTGCAGAGTCCAACAGTAATACTCGGCCCAATATCTCAGGGCACCAACTAAGGAGGCTATACCATTCCCTTAGTCATACTACCCGACTACCTAGGTACTAGAGAGTATCTTCTCGAGTGTTGTTCTCGGTGGCACTATAGCAGTCAGGCGGTCGATCAGTTTATCTATGGAGAGCTTTAGGAAATCTAGGTCGATCTGTATATAGGTGTTGTTTGATGCCCCACCACTCGAAGGGGTACCAACAGGGGTTACAAGGGTGCCCAACAGATGTGCACTTAAGTACCACTTGTATTTCTTGCATGTATGAATCCCTAACCACAGGCTTATGCGGGTAACGATAAATCTTTGTAGCTTAAAGATGTCGGAATACGTCTCTACCCTGAAAAAAAAATTAACCCACAATTTTCTATCGAGGAAGGTGCTCTAATGCCACTTGTGATATTCCAGATATAAAAAAGTATGCAGAATAGAAATAAATAGCTAGAATTGGCAGATGAACAACAATATAACTAGAACAACACCACAATAATACCAAAATGATACCAAAATAACACCAGAAAGAGCACTTTGATTACTGATAGCAATGTTCACTTGCCTCTTTGAGGGGGAAAGCTCAAGAAAAGCAGAGATCTATTACAATAATATCCAAGACAAAAGTTCTCATACCCTTGACTCCTATTTATACTAAATATGTCTATCAAAAGAACCATCTAGAGGAAGATCCTTCTAGAAGCGGAAGCTTCTATTAGGTCTTCTTACATTGGACTTATTCTTCCTTATTGCTAGGCCTTATTAATATTGACCTTTATTACATCGGAATATATTATTCTACCTATGTGAGGGGTTAAGTCCCTAACAGATATGATGATCAATGGACACCCCTATAGGTCAAGATTGGAGAAAGAGTAAGGCTTGAGAATGAGTCTTGTAGAGGGAGGATGGTTTTCAAATATTGTGTACATGCAAAAAAAAGTTAGCACTACGCAAAACAAGACAAATGATAGATATATAAGCTTTAAATCAATAGGAATCAAGCAAGCAGCCTTGTTGTCCCAAATTGCAGCAGTATGGAAAGATATAGATCAGAAATAAATGAAGTCAATAGCTGCAAATTTAACCATCCAAAATCTAGTACAAGATATCAGAAATAAAGATAGTGATAACTAGTCAAACATCCAATGAATAGAGAAATACTTTGGTGGTGATTAATGGTTTTTGTATTATGTTATCAACAAATTATTATGACAGCCAAGTCGCTGTAGAAAACAATTGTTACAGGAGCAAATTCTAGCCACCAAAATCAGAAAATAATCCACCCAAATGATATCCAATGACAAGTAGTTTGATAATGGTAGCTTGTAATCAAATTTCAGCGATAGAATAGTGAGCAATAGAAAAGTGATTTTGCAGCAGCCCTCGTGGCTGTAGCTTTAATTTGTAAGAGAAAAGAGAATTATTTGGCTAAACTAGACGCCCCTAGGGCACAAGAAAGTTTATAGCATGAAGAATAGATTCCAACTTGAACAATTGCAATATCTCCAATTTTCACATATACCAATGCAATGATTTTATATCTCCAATGCAAATTAGACTAGTGCCAAATCAATTGGGTTATGGAGTCTCTTTTGTAAGAGCTAGTTGTGTTACTTCTCTAGGGGTGTAAACCTTTTTACTCCCTAGAGCAAACAAAACTAGAAAGGTAAATCTGGGAGGGTGTAAGCCTTTTTACTCCTCCTAACAACCTTTGCAAAGTAGCTTATTCAATGATAACAAAGTAGACTTGATGGAGGGTGTATGTCTTTATACTCCTCCAAGGGTTTACACAAATTTATCTTGAAACAAGAAGAAAAACACAATTAATGAACAAATTCCTTACCAATTCCAAGAAAAATCATGAAGAAACTCTTTCTTATCGAGCATATTCCACCAAAATTACCAAGAACAAGCATACAAGAGATAGCACCTTAGCCTCCTTCACCAAAATAAAAGTACTAGCATCCACAAGAGAGAGAGATAGAGCAAAATGCCCAAGTAGGGCAAAAATTTCAGTCATACAATATGTAATTCTCAAGTGAGCTATGTTCAAAATGACAATGGGGTGACCTCTTTTTATAGGAGTTCACCTAAAACCCATTTGTCCACAATTCAAAATTTCAACATCAAGTTAGGGATGTTGGCCTCCTCTTTTTACCTTTATAACTTTAAAATTCAAAATTACAAAAAGAAAAACCCCTTTTAGGGGTGACGTCATGCTCTAAGAGGGTGACGTAGGGCCTCTAGGAGAGACGTTGAGCCTTTGATGAAGGACATGGGGCCTACAAAGGCCATAAATCATGCCAAAAAGGGATCTAGCATGTTCTAAGTGTCTCTCTCTCCATAAAACCAAGCCACACCACCATGAACCATCAAAACCCTAGCTCGTGTGACATATAGGGCATCAAGTGTGATGTTTTAGACCTCAAAAGGCCAACTTTTGGGTGCAATAGGATGGAGTGTGATATCCTCATGGTCTCTAAGTGCCTCCAAAGGAAATGTTCCCTCTCCTATTTGTCCAAAGAGAGGAATCGCATCATCCAACCTGTGGGCTTTGTGCCCCAAATGAAGGTCCAAGTGACCTTGTGCCTTCATGAAAAGACTTCCACCTATTAAGGCCCTGCAAAGACAAATAGATTCACCCTCCAAGGGTCCAAAAGTCACAATGCCATGCAAAATAATCCATATCTAATCAAAGAACCACCCAAACATTTGCATCAAATTCCCCCTTTTTAAAATAAACAAATGCTCAAAGACCGTATACAACTTGCCAAATTTAAGTATGGGAGGGTCGTCATAGTGACCTATTGGGTGAACCAATTCCTCAAATAGGGGATTTTCCAAAGGAGAATCTTCTCCAGGTCTTGTAGTGAATGTGAGGTGGATGGGGTTAGACTTTTAGGTACGGGGTTTCATGACATCCAAGGGCTCATATTATCTAATTTATGGGTGGCTTTGTTGAGGGCTAGCTAGATCCCTTTCCTCTTTTTGTTTTTAAAGCATATTTTTCCAAACCCTTTATTATTTATTTTGCACGTGATCCCAAGTTGTAGACAATAAGGGGCACTAAAAAGTAAATGTATAGCCCACATAATCTCTACCTTGGTTCACATGCTTTTCCAAGTTTAAGTCAATAAGGGGCATTGAAAGGAAATGCATAGCCCACAAACTCTCTACCTTGGAAAGAATGATTATTCAATTAGTTATTTATGTTATGGGTCACTAATTTTATTTTGAATAGGTGTTTCATTGCTCATGGGCTCCCAAGGAGAGATTTTATTACATGATGTTCTTGCTAGGGCACCTCCGAGCCTAGTGGCCCCTTCTTCCCATGAAATGAGGTGCATGCCCTTATTGGGTCAGTAAGCCTGAAAACCTAAAAGATGGGGAAACTGAGGGGAAGAAGTAATGGAAAGTGGCAAGTATGAGTGGAAATGGTATCATAACCCTACAAGGATACCCCCCAGTAGAAACCCTTTCCCTGAGGGTGGCCATTTACTAGGAAACCTTGACAACCATCAAGGTGAAATAAGGAAAAAGGAATAATTTCCAAGCAAACGTTTTCAAAATCAAGAAAGGAATCTTTGCAACATGTTCAAATGCTTCATTTATATGAATGACACTTAACAAAACACCAGACTTGTTACCTCATGGAGAAAGACCTTTTGTCCTTTGTGTGCCAAGTTGGGTGTGGTGGACTTTGCTACCATAGATTAGATGGTGATGCATGGTATGGTAGGGGCCTCTGCCTGCTCATCTGCCTCTCGGTACTCCATGTCTACAACCTTAGGGCCTCGAGACATCATCTCCTTAGTTATCCCTAGGAATGGGGATAATATGTGGGACGACATATAAAATTCTAGTTAGGTTCCTTGTGCAAGGTACTTAACCTTGGAAATTACATCAACTAGCATATGGGATAGGATGGCAACCCAATTAAAAAAATTTCCTTCCTCCAATATGTTGTACAAAAGATGAACTCGAGCCTTTCTAACAGTTTTTTATCATTTTTCACCATAAAAGTTGCTTACTAAGGCAATTACATACATGTAGGATGCTCTAAGACTTGTAGTGGGGTATATTTGCTTATCCCTGGCTCTAAATTGTCTACCCTCTTCATACTAATTGCTAATGATTTTATGATAGTCCTTGTTTCAGGAAAAATCTCTAACCCATTCATTAGTCATGTGTAGTTCCACTCTATGGAACTTGTAATATGTTTCAAGGTTCCCTACTTGAAATGAGGTTATGCATCTAATGGTGTCATTGATTATTGTTTTCACACCAATGTGTGTATGTTCAATGATCCATTGAATTGTCTTAGCACAAGGCACCACCACTGGTCTAGCAACCACATTATGTAATTGTGATCTCCTGTGATTTTTCATGACAATTGCATCACACTTTTGTTCCCAAGTTGGGTTAGAGAATGTTGGAACTCATGTTTCATCCTTAATCAAATGGGAAATTTCCCAATACTTATGGGCTCCCTAAATGCTTGTAGTATTAGAAGTGTCTAAATAGGTAGGCCACATTGGTTATTTATGATGGGGTTCCATGCTAATAGTTTTGACCTACTTTGGCTTCTTCTTTTTATGTTTCCTAGGAGCCATATAGAAAGTTTTGCAATTTATCCATTTCTAACAACACGGCATGTGAGTGGAATTAGGGAATACTACTTCAAAAGATAAACCCCAATTAAAAACAAAAAAGATTCACTCCCTTTGGGTCAAGTACTATATGTTAGAGGTTTAGTAGGGATTGAATTCATAACATTCATTTCAAATTTCAAAAACTAGGCCTCAACCTAACTTTAATAACATCTTTTGAAAGAACTCACAAGCACCATGGTTAATGATGCTAATCTAGATGAGATAACGAATGTAGAGGCAAAACTACCACTTCATATTCAAACTAAGGAATAATCCAAATGTGGGGAAGTTATTGCAAAAGTCATTGAACTTTAGAAATAAATTGTTCTCCTACTAATTCACACAGTGGAAACATTCAAAACAAAAGGAGCATGTGTATGCAAGGGAAGGTCAGAATTTGATTATGGAGATGAAAGGAAGTTCTACCTCTAATGTTAACAAATGTTATAGTAGGGCCCATTCGTTGTTTAAAGCTACTAAATAAATAGTTGAATTTGAATTACAACATCAAACAATCCTCATTTGAATAACACTTGTATAAAAGCTAAGGGATTGTTTCAGTTAGAGGAGAACTATCTATTGAATTCAATGAAGGTTCCAAAATCTTGAGTAGAGGCAAATCTTTGAATGTTCAATGGGCCAAAAATTGTACTAACGCTCCTTGGTGTTGAAAGCTCTCGGGTAAATGATGCCTTATTCAAATGTTATGGATTTATTATAAACGATATTACGTTTAATTTCGAATGTGATGGGAGATCTGTGTCATTAAAAAATACATGGGTGAGATCCTACATTAATTTGAAAATATCAATAATAAGATTGCATATTAAAATCCAAATATCACATAACAAAGCGGCATTAAATGTTAAATGTGAGATTTGAATGTTTTTCTAGCCCTGATGAACTATCAAATTATTTCAAAAGTTATAACCATTCAAATGATATTTGAAATATTGATGATTAAGTTTCAAAGTGGCCCAATGAACCATTGGGTGATTTTGAAAGATCTTCCATTCAAAGGTTAAAAATGGTCTGATGCACATCATCGTGCCCAATGAACCATCGATGCACATCATCATGCCCAATGAAACATTGAGGAGCCTCAAAATATGTTTGATTAGAAATCAAAATGGGGTGATGAACTATCAAGGGAATTTTTAAATTTTGAAGGGTGGATCTCAAAAATATCTGTGATGAATTAACATCAAGTGTCTTCTAAAAGAAATGAAATTCGAAAATAAGAAAAGTCCCAATGAATTATCAATGGAGGATTGATAGTGTATCAGGCCACTATTGAAATCATTACTTCTAAAAGTACAAGGAATTCTAATTGCTCTCTTTTAAATAAAGTAAACCACTCCCCAACAAGTCATCAAGACCTCGAAGCAATTTTAGGATTTTGAAACCCTTTCAACCAAACATCAGCATAATCAGGTAGAAGACCATATGCTAAATAGCAAATCTCATGAAATGAAGTAGATTCAAATTCAATAGCTCAAAAAATCAATAAAAGAGGGGGGAGGGGGAGTATGAGGAATTGGGACTTGTTAAGGCCTCAATGGGACTAGATAAGAAATTAATAATGTTAATTATAACCTCCCTATACCTAATGATAAGGTTAAWTTTTTGTAGATAAGACATCCACATGTTATTCCTTACTTGTTGCAACTTGCTTTACATCTACAAAAATTATAAAGGCTTATGGTTGGTGTGGATCACTATCATCTTCCCTAGAATATAAGATCTCCAATCATATTTGTTGCTTGATGTAAACTTAAAAGTTTCTTGTCATAGGTAGGACACCATAACACCAATCCATTATGTTGATTCTAAAAACCACACAAATCAACAATTAAATATTAATCTCTTGTGGGATATGGATAGGTAAAGTGGAATTGATACCCAGGTTTAGAACCCAATAATTCCTTAGGTAACATCCCTGCTATAATCCCCAGTTTAATTAATGCTTAGTATAGATATAATGTGTGGCTATGGCCAAACAATGTATATGTGAATTGTATTTCTAAGTTTTAATAATAAAATGTGATGTCAATTGTTGGATGGCATGGGAAAAGATGGGGGGTGAATTAATCCACAATAGAGGGGAGGGTCTAAGAGAATGGCTAAGAGAGGGGCCAAGGGGGGATCACCCATGTCTATTAATTCTACATGCATTCCTGAATTTTTATTATCATTATATATTAAACTCTACTTTCTAATTGAGTGTCCCCAAATCAAATCATTAAATGCATGTAAGAGGGTGGGTGTGATAAGTCACATCCCATAGTTATTGGGAGCATGGGGGATAAGTACAATCATCTTGGGGAAGTGTGTGAGTCAAGCAAGCAAGAAAAAGGAGAGAAATTTGTATGGGTGGGGATTACATTTTTAGACAGTAATGTTTTTGACATGAACAACAAGAAAATAACAGAAAAAGAGAGCTTGGAATTGGAGAAACCATGGAGGGATAATTCTGGAGCGTGTTGGAGCGTTTCTAGAGTGTATTTGGAGAAGAAGATTGAAGAACCAGGTTGTTGGGCCTGAAGAGTGAAGTCATCTGTGAGTTGCACTGTAACAACAAGTGTTTGTTGTTGTTTGATGGTAATTTTCCTGGAAGTAAGTTCCCTTGAGTTCCCAGTTGTTATAACCCTAAACTGCACCAGACATGCTTACCTGGCATCAGGCCATCTCAGATTCCTTCTTTGCCAAAACACTACTGAAAAACTCTTTAAAAAACCTCTTTTATAAAGGCCCATGCACCCTACTCCATTACTACATGCGTGTACATGCTAGCTGACCTAAAACAGCCCGCGTGTACCTACAAAAGCACAAAAAAAGGAAAGTTGTCGACGGAACACACAGCTTTGGGTGAGTTAATGCATGGCCGAGGGTTCGTGATCCGGATTTTATGAGCAGAAAAAAATGAATACAGATTACTAAAAGGTGCTTAACACAAAATAACAGAGATGCAGTAAAACTAGTTTTCTATTAAATAACGAAATAAGCTGAAACTGTAAAATGTAGCGAAAACAAGCTTGCTAGAATGGTGGTGGTTTATCTTTGAGAAGAGATGTGATGGAAGCTCGCATTCACAAGAATATCCTTACAATGAGGCTCTGAAGGCCTTTTTACAATAAACAGGAATGCCAAAAACTCTAGACATCCAAAAACCTAACCCTAGGAGATGAAGCGCCAAAAGTCATGTGGGCCCTGTTTGGGTAAGTTAGTACATCAACTTCCCGGGATCATAACTTTTGCATACGATCTTTGTTTTAGGCATGTGATAGCCCATTGGAAAGGTATAATCGAGGAGATTCATTTAGGGGGCTCAATAATTCCTTTGGATATCGTTAAGGAGCTCAATACCTAAAAACCTTCATTTAGGCCCTCAAAATGGCCCCAGAAGTAAAATCTGCTAAAAATAGTAAATTGGCAAAAATGTCAGAAAACTATTTTGAGATAGTTGGAAAAGGTGGGTGGCCACCGATATCCATATGGATCAATCCTCCCTCCTTAGGAAGAAATGGTCTCCATTGCATTGAGGTCCCCCATTAGATGAGGAAATTTCTGTTGAATTTGGCCCCGGGTGAGCCACTTGCCTTGGTGCAGGAGCTGTCCTGCTTTGACGACTCGATAAAGCTGGATCCTTTATTGTCAAATTCCCTTGATATGTTTGTCCACAATATGATCATTGGATGCCTATTGTATGCAGTCAAGGTTGAGCTATGTTGGTGTCAGTTGTTCTGCTACTTCTGAGGTGTCCAATAATGGTGGAAAATAAGGGAGAAGGAGATCCACGTTGAACACTAGGTGCAGGCCAAGGAAAGGAGGAATGTTGAGCTCAAAATAATTATCCCCCACAGCTTTGGTGATAGTGTATGGTCCATAACGGAGTGGGCGAAGCTTTCGATGGGGTCATGTAAGGCATTCTTTTTGCAAGTGCAACCAAACTTTGTTGCCCACTTGAAACTTATGCGGCATCTGATGTTGATCATGGCGATGTTTGTACTTGTCATTGGACTTCTATAGGATATCCTGAACCTGTTGGCGGATGTGTTGGATCCGCTCAATGAACCGGGTGGCTTTGTCAGCTTCAGTTGGAGCAGGAGATGAGTCAGTCGAGGTGACCTCAAGGGGAAGTGCAACATCTATGGGACCCAATGGTTGGAATCCCAACCCCACTTGAAAAGGGCTGTGGACGGTTGAGATATGTAAGGCTTAGTTGTAGCTATGCTGGACATAGGGAAGGCTCTCATCCCATGTGCAAGGGTTCTTTAAATTATACATGCAAAGGATATGCACAATCATTCGATTTACAACCTCGGTTTTGCCATCTGTCTGGGGGTGGAAGGCCGTGGATTTGGTGAGCTTGGTGTCCAGCAATGACCAGAGGCTTGACCAGAATGTGCTAAGAAATTGACTATCCCAATCTGAGACAATGGTTTGTGGGATTCCAAAACGTACCCAGACTAGTTCAAAGAAGAGCTTGGCAGTGGCATGTGCTGTGATGCTCCTCTTGCACAACCAGAATCGCCATCTTAGAAAAGTGATCAACAACCACAAAAACACAGTCATTTCCCCGCTTGGTGGATGGCAGGCCCGACATGTAGTCCATTGAGATGGATTCCCATGGCCTGTCAGGAGTAGGAAGAAGGGTGTACAGCTCATGTTTCTTAGTGGTCGGTTTGGCAATAGCGCAGGCAGTGCAAGACTTCATATACTTGTCGACCTCCTGTCGAAGTTTCAGCCAGTAGAAATGTTTCTGTAGCATCGCCACTATCTTTTCAACGTCGAAGTGTCCTGCCACCCGACTGTAGTGGGCTTCCCAGATTAGCTTCGCTCACTCACTTGATGGAACATAGATATGGCCCAGACGACACAACAACCCATCCTAAAGATGGAAATTATCGACAACTGCATTTGCACCCAACATTTGGTAGGTGGTGGCGAAGTCAGGGTCTGTCTCATAGAGTTGGGTCCATCCAGATGTCTCATGGCCGCAAGAGTCTAGAACCGTGGTGAGTGTCACAACTGGCAGTCTGCTGAGGCAATCAATGATGTGATTGGTGCTTCTTGTTTTATACTTGATGTTGAGGTGGAATTGCTGCAAGTATGTGGACCAATTTTGATGGCGGTCATTCTGCAATTTTCCCTATGTTTGCATGAACTGTAGTGTCTTATGATCAGTGTGGATGACTATCTCCTTCCCAAGAATGTAATGTCTCCATTGGTGGCATGCTTGCACAATGGAGTACATTTCTTTGTCGTAAGTAGGGTACTTACAGACAATATCTGATAGTGTCTCACTATGATAGGCCACAGGGTGGCTGTGCTGAGTGAGAATGGCACCCACAACATAGTCTGAAGCATCTATCTCAATCTCAAAGGGATGTTGCAGGTCTGGTAGTGAAAGTACTAGGGCTGAGCACAAGCACTGCTTCAAATCATCAAATCCTTGTTGTTGGGACCGGCCCCATGCAAATTTCGCCTTACCATCCCCCTATTTATTTGGCTGAGGGCCCATGCAATATGGGAGAAACCCAACATGAACCTGCGGTAGAAATTAGCAAGTCCCAAGAAGCTCTGAAGCTCAGTGAGTGTTGTTGGGGCTGGCCAGTCACGGATGACTTGGATCTTGGCTGGATCCACATGTATGCCATGTTGATCAATGATGTAGCCCACGTAATGGACCCTGTCCATGCCGAAGGAGCATTTTTCCAGGTTGGTGCATAGCTTGTGCTGCCACAGGGTGTGAAGAACCTGTTGAATATGTTGCAAGTTTTCATCCCAAGTCTTGTTGTAAATTAGAATGCCATCCAGATACACCACTACAAAAGTATTGGTGAATGGTCATAGGATATCGTCCATCATCCTCATGAAAGTGGCTGGAGCATTTGTCAAACCAAAGGGCATGACCAACCATTCAAAAAGTCCTTCCTTTGACTTGAAGGTGGTCTTCCATACATCTATCCATTCTATCGGGACCTGGTGGTAGCCAGACTTCAGATCATTCTTACTGAAGTATTTGGCCCCCGTGAGTTGATCAAGGAGGTCATCGATTCGAGGAATCGGGTACCGGTTTCTGACAGTGATTTTATTTAGAGACCGGTAATCAATACAGAGTCACCAGGTTCCATCTTTCTTCTGTACCAGCATGATTGGGCTCCCGTAAGGTGATGAGCTAGGGCTGATGTACCCCTTGTGGAGCAGTTCTTGAATCTGTCGCTTGATCTCCTCATTCTCTAACAAAGAGCAATGATAGACTGGTCCATTGGGCAGCGGTGCGTCAGGGGTCAGATCGATGGGGTGCTTGACCTAGTAGTGCAGAGGTACCCCTGTAGGTGAGGAGAAGATATCCAAGTATTCTTCCACGACCTTATCTACTTGCTTCTGTTGTGTGGAGAGGTTGGCCGCAGAGACCTGTATGTGGCTGCAATATTTTGCTTATTCTGAGAGAGAATCATGAAGAAGAAAAACTTCCCCATCTGAGAGATGACCTTCCTGCATTGCTTAGCAGAGATCAAGGAAATAGCACTAGGTGGGACTACCTTGGGTATCATGTACAATTTCTTGTTCAAAGTAATAATAACACTACGAGGCCTAGACTCATATATAGCATGATGTTTCCATAAATAAGGTTGGCCCAAAAGAACATCACAAACTTCGAGAGGAGAAACGTCACACAATACCTCGTATTTGAAGGGCTTGATGCCATACGACAGTCGGCACTGTTGGCTGACGTGGAGATCGCTTCCTTGGCGGAGCCATCCAATGGTGTAGGGTTGTGGGTGCGGCGTTGTTGATAGGTCCAGCTGCTTGACGACCTCTGCTGAGATGAGGTTCTTCTGGCTACCGCTATCGACAATGAAGTGCAGCGGGGTGCCTTTTACCCACATCTGTGAATGGAAGAGGCACTCTCCTTCTTCTGGCTCGTCTGGTTCACCAGGCTGGAGCTTGATGGTAGCAACGGTGGCACTGGGTTCCATGTCAATGATCTGTCTTCCCCTTTCTGGTTCTATCTCGGAGTCAGAATATGCATCTAATTTAGAGGCTTTCACTTCAGCCACCAACAACTGCTTTGAGCAGTAGTCAGTAGTGTTATTCCAAGGGCTCTTATGGGACCGTCCCCATGCTTGTTTTTGCCACCATTCCAGCAAGCTTGTTTCCGCTGCATTTTACAATTTTAGCTTATTTCGTTATTTAATAGAAAACCAATTTTACTGTATCTTTGTTATTTTGTGTTAAGCACCTGTTAATAATCTGTATTCATTTCGTTCTGCTCATTAAATTTGGATCAGTGGTATCAGAGCCTCATTGTAAGGATTTTCTTGCGAATGTGCATTGTCGTCACATCTCTTCTCAGAGATAAGCCGCGACCATTCCAGCAAGCTTGTTTCCACTGCATTTTACAGTTTCATCTTATTTTGTTATTTAATAGAAAACTAGTTTTACTGTATCTCTGTTATTTTGTGTTAAGCACCTGTTAATAATCTGTATTCATTTCGTTATGCTCATAAAATCCGGGATGTGACGGCATCGCGCATTCGCAAGAAGATCCTTACAATGAGGCTCTGAAGGCATTTTTACAATAAACAGGAATGCCAAAAACCCTAGACATCCAAAATCCTAACCCTAGGAGATGAAGCGCCAAAAGTCATGTGGGCCCTGTTTGGGTAAGTTAGTACATCAACTTCACGGGGTCGTAACTTTTACATACGATCTCTGTTTTAGGCGTTTGATAGCCCGTTAGAAAGGTATCATCAAGGAGATTCATTTAGGGGGCTCAATCATGCCTTTGGATATCATTGAGGATCTTGATACCTAAAACCCTTCATTTAGGCCCTCAAAATGGCCCCGAAAGTAAAAACTGCTAAAAATAGTAAATTGCCAAAAATGTCATAAAACTGTTTTGAGCCAGTTGGAAAAGGTGGGTGGCCACCGATATCCATCTGGATCAGTTCGACCAAATACCTATATCCTTCTAGCATATAAAATAAGGGGTAGGGATCCCATTTGGAAAAGGAGATTTGTTAACGAGCGATCAAGCGTGAAGAAGGATCGACATCGAACGCACAGAACAAGGTATGTTGGTCTAACCATGTATTTGCTGAAAATAAATGGGGATTAGGTCTAGGGACGAAGGTAGAAAGTAGGTTTCTTTTGTTCATATCTGCATGCAAAATATAACCCTATTTTCTAGTCCGTAAGGGGATTTCCCACTCACAACACCAGTAGAGAGATTCCCAGTTACCTGTTCCAGAGAGACTATGATAAATGAATGGGACACCTGAGGGACTGAGATCAGTGAAGGGGTACATTCCTTGGGTTGGGCAGGTCGAGAGAAAGAGAGTTGGTGGAAAATATGGATATTTGTAAGAGAATACTAGTGGGTTGTAGGATTTATGAGTTGTGAGTGGATAGTGAGAGACCACCCTCTTTTTTGGATTGATATCCCCAGCTTGGGGGTGACTTGTTGTTGAGATTTGGAACATCAAGTATATAGTTGGGTGGAACGTTCGTCCCAAGCAGTTGGTTGCACAACGATTTTTAAAAATAAGTGTTTTATTTGTTATATGATTTCAATTTATGAGTTTTAATTGTTGTGCATGAACTTTATGTATGAGACTGATTTATATGTTGTTGTAAAAAAATATTAGTTGCATTCATGTGTGATTTTTAGCATGTTGTAGATGCATTCAATTAATGGTAGGACAGTAATTAAATTTAGTTGTAATGTGTAATTGGTATGCTACAGGAAATTAGGTAGCAAAAAAAATTAATTTATGAGTATTTTTGCACGTGATGGTCCTCAGCTGGGTTGAGGAACATTACACCTCAACTTCCCCTATGTGTTTATCACAAGGAGTGCTTATGTAAGAGTGAGTAGGAATAAGGATAAAAGAGAACTTAAGTTATAAACAATTTCCTTCTTCCCATTATTATTTCTTTTTTCTAGCTTTTGTGAGTTTTATTAATTGTCTACTTCATTGGGGAACTGAAAAACTAAAATAAACAAAACATGATAGCGAGCAAATGGCCATAACAACTTACTTGAACATTAAATAAAATAGAAAAAAAAATAATGTTCCTTGTATGTTTGTTGTAATTTTTATCAAGTTACATGTTACTAACAGAAGGAATAAAGTGAACATAAATAATAGAGCCAATGAGAAAACTATAAATTGTGTCTTAGTTTAGATCCTAAGCAAGGTAACAATAAAAGATAAAAGATAAAAATATGTACAAAGAAGAACTAAGCATAGATAGAAAACAAATCAAATATCAATAAATCAAAGTGAGTATGACAAAGTCTCCTAATTTATTCATAAATATAATCTTTGTATTTGTATTCAATAGTACAATGGTAATATCAACCTCAAATAATGAGCTTATAACACTATAGTCAATCTCTAGGCTTTATAAATTTCACAAGTATCTACAAGGGATTCAAACCAACAAATGAAATAAGCTTGTCGTGACTCATGGAAAATACATGGTTTTTACAAGCATATTATGTAATTAGTCACTAAAACATTTATAATAGGTACATTAATCATAGAAAATAGAAACGATATATCTCAATTTGAAACTCTAATATATTCGTAAGTTTTAAACCTATGCAAGTGAAACAATGCATACAAATTCTTAAGAAAAATAGTAAGAACAACAATGGTGCACACACGGTACACATGGATTTACCCTGGAAACTCCAAAATGGGAATAAGAAATTGCTCCCCTTCCTTTTCCCCATACAAAATTTGGTTCACTATGATGCACTTGAGATTGCTACCATATTTAGTAATGGATATTTCTTTGCATATGGGATTTAGTGATTCATGTTTTTCTATTAGATGAAACTCGTTGTTTTGGAGCAAATCACTAAAACCAATATGTTGAAAAATCTCCATTATTATATGTAAATACATTGAACTCCAACAAAATGAATTTCAAGAAAACATAAACAATATGGATGTGGAGTTGGTGTTATATTTATTTTTTTTACAAAAACTGGGAAATTTATATCATCAAAAAGGGCGTGGTAACCCGATGGGTTAGCTCAAGTGGATGAGAGTTGTTGTTTGCTCGAATGAGGTTCTGGGGTCGAATCCCAGGCTAGGATCCTATTTAGGGCCTCACTTGATGTCTCCACCGAGTTAGGCCTGTAATCAGGCCGAACGGTTTACCCTGTTTACCATCCACGAAATGTGGGGAAGTACTCGGGGGTTTCATGTGTTGTATTCCCACGAAAAAAAAATCAAAAAGGGTGTGATTGAAACAACTCATGAGTTACAAAGTATTTCAAAATTCAAGCCAATCTAGGGCCTCAATTAAACCTCTACTAGAAGCTACTAATAATTGTTTCAAATACTCAAATGAAAACTTAACATGGAACAACATTATTGAATACACTCAAAAAAAAGACTATGAGAATAAAAGTGAAGATACATTGCATCTAAATTAACATGTTGGAGAAGAGCTCTCCCTTTTGGCTGAATTGTGGGCCTGACTTCGTGTTACCATTGGTTGTGATGTGGTATGTGATTTATTATTCTTTCCGACTACCATCCAAACTTCAATTGCAGAGGTTGAGGTACTTGTGATGCCTAAATTTCCTGAATTGTCTTGTTCTGGAGCTTCTATTTTTTCTTCATCTGATACCTCAACATCATCAGCATGATCTACCCAGCTATTTGATGGTTGAGGAGAAGACTAGATTTGAATTCCCTCATCTAAAACTTGAGGGGAAGACACCTCTTTCTCCAACTCCTGAATGGATTATGGGCTCATGTCTTGAGATAACAGAGCTGGATGAATAGGAGGATCTGGCTGAGATGGTTTTTTTTCTACATGAGGGGGATGTCTGCAATCCTTTTATATTACTTTATGGTTGTCATTAGATCCCACCCACCAAGTGGATTTCTGAAGCTTTCTGTTCTTCTTGGGCTCTTTGGGACAATGGGTTGCAAAAAGTCATGTTTCAAAACAACATCTGCAATGCAACGAAACTCTCTCATAGTCTATTTTCTGAGACCACGAATAATTTTTTCCGATAAGAATAACTTCAACTGGGAATCCTTTACTGAATTCCATTTCCACTCAGATATAGGCAAAAGTGGAATTGTCGTGTCTTGTAGTTTCGTTACATGTAAAGTGGAACTTTCCCAATGTCGAACTGATGGCTTCAAGAGAGGGTAAACCCAAACAATGCAAGGGAAGGTTGGGAAGCCTCACCCAAACAAGAGTTGAGGAGAGAATATCAGTAGTTGTATTGAAAGAAGGAGACCAGGGTTTCATGCATAGACCTGAGTTACCAAAAAACTACGAACCTGAGTTGAGAATCATATCTTGATCCTCCTCATTGTCGAACTCAACAATGAAGAATCCCTTAGCATAAGGATGAATGAAATCTTGATGATGCATAATAGGGATACAGGTAGTCGAGATCCAACTATTGAGATCCGCTAAATTTGGCCAAAAACCATTGAAACGACAAACCAAACTCATAGATCTGTAGTATTCTTCCTCTTCCTTGGCATATTGTCCCATGGGAATGAAAAGGAGAGGGGATTCCTGAACCAGAAGAGATGAATAAGAAGGAGGAAAGACCCATTGAACCACATCTCAAAAAGAGGCACCAGACTGCGAAATAGAAACTGGCGTGGACATAGAAATGGAAGGAAAGGCCCCACTACCTAGGGAACCCACAAAAATGGTCAAAGTCGTAGCAATGGCCAGTAAGGAAGAGAAAAATGGGTTGCATTCCCAACACATGCAGACACAGCGAGCGGCCAGGTTAAACCCTAGTTGTCGTGCACAAGGGGAAGAGGAGATCCATTCTTCCGCAGAGGAAAAATAATTGTGGAATTGGTGTTATATTACCATCCATCATTATATGTTATTGTTGTGTGGATCCTTCATCCTTTCACAACGTATCTAAATACTCATGTATCGTGTTCTATTATTAAGATTCAGAATGAATAGCAACATTTTGTGTGTTGAGATGAATTAAAGATAGGTTTAATATGTTGAAGTAATGGTACTTGTATTGTTGCATTATTAGGCATTTACGACTAACTAATTGTTAGATTATTCTTGAAAAAGGAAACCATATATACCAACTTATTTCAAGACCTTACCTACTTGTGGTGTAGATGTCATACTACCCAAGTTCAACCCTTGTGGCCTTATTATTGAGATAGTAGTACAAACTATCATCTCGTAAATCTTAAAAAATATATCATTGTCTCATACGAAATGTATTTTACAGGCCCATGTGCATTTGTTTAAAAAGGTATGATGAACTCTATGCACAATGGAGAAAAATATAACATTTACTAAACCATATTGCATAGTTAGTTGTCAATCATAAAATGCTAGATTTGACATTGTCCTCACTACAACGTTTTTTTCCTTTATTTGTCCATCTATGCAGATTTTTCCTCTCAAGTACAACTTCACAAAGGGTAGGTTGAATGTAAATTATATTAATTATTTCTCTTGAAAAAAAAAATTAACTACTCATTAAGGATTTCACAAATAAGATATCGCATTAGTTGAGCTAAGGAATTTGCCCTATAGAGAATATTTTCCAATGGCTATTCTCATGGTTCTTTCTTTAACACCTTGTTGATTGTGTTTCTTTGATTAAAGTTACACTACATACTTTAAGGCTCTCATTGTTCCTTCACCAATAGGTTCCTTGTGTGCTAGAATGTTGGCATGTACATAGAGTGATATAAAGAATGGAACTAATGAGGTAGGTACAAAGAAAAAACATCCTAAGATACTTTGGAATACAAGGAAGTAATAAAAAATGTTGGCCTTGGGGACCAAATAATAGGGATTACACATGTTCATGACCGACCTTTGGTTACAAAACAATGAATAGTGTCGAGCAACAATTAACAACCCACTAGATTGGACTCCTTATGTGATTGAGCAAGCCATGATTTTTGAGACCTTTTTTACTCCCACTTATGTAAATAATATCTATACTGGAACACTTAAAAATAATGTTGAACCATGAAAATTGATAATGACTGGCCAGTTTGTACCAAATGATATATTAAAAGCTACAACTAATTTCAATGCATGAAGTATTTCTGATAGAATTTTAAAATTGTTCATATTTTTAAGTAGGAAAGAAATAAGAAACCTCTCATCATCTATAGAGAAAAATTTGATATATGATAGACCCATCATGTGTATGTAAATGGCCTTGATTTATGAGTGTGACAAATGCAGCAAACAATTCTTTCACATGCTTTTAACACTCCAGTGACAATATCCTATATCAACATATCTATAGAGTGAAATATCCAATTGATCATAGGCATGGATCAATTCCCTCCATCTCTATGATAATAGAGATCGGCGCTTCCTTCAAACCATGTTCATATGATCAATGGCGTAGAACCACAGACTTGACATTTTAAGCGACGCATTACATTCTGCCCTTTCAAATATTTTTACCATATGACCAATGGCGTTGACCAGACGTTAGGCGAGATGAGTGCTTGAATGCTTCTCAATGCAATGGTCACAATTCAATATTTGATGAGATGGACGATTGTCATAACTTCGTCACTTCGTCCTTCGAAACTTTTGGGCTTGAAACCTTTCAAATCTCCTGAAGTAGATTTTGTCAAACAGATCGGACGATTCTCATTATATCACGAAACCAGATCAATGGTCATATTCGATCCATACATCTATCCTTAATTGCTTACTCCAATGGCCAGGACTTAATCAAGCAATGAGATGGATGGCCACCTTTTACTCTGTGACTTCGTCTATTATTCTTACGCTATCCTTCCACTATATTTTGATCAACGGTTGAGAATGCAATTGAACATCAGATCGACAGTCGAGATCTCCTTCGGGTCTTCGGACTTCAGAGATTTCGAGTCTCAACCCCTTCTTGCCTCTGTACGTCAATCTTCCAAAGTTGAAAAACCATTGACATGTGTCCCTATCGAATTAATGATCGAGATCTCCTTCAGGTCTCTGGACTTTGGAGATTTCAAATCTCAACCCCTTCTTTCATCTAGAGTGATCACCTGTTGTGGTAAGTCATAGAACAGTGGAGACCGCTTGTTGTCGATTAATGCTTCCACTTCCACTGTAGTAGATCGATGAATGAGAATGCTCCCGAAGTGATCTTCAGATCAGACGTCTCGTGTCCACTTCGGGACTTCAGCATTTGGGACTTCAGGACTTTGGGCAAGTGTTGGTGGTAAAACCCCCGAAGAAAAACACCTAGAGTGACGTAACTTACTCACGTCACTTGATGAAGTGTCACGAGCAGAGTATCTACCACGTGTCACTCAAATTCATGATTTGCACGTACCTGAAATGTCGATTCAACTTGACACTTGTCATTATCTGATTGTGCCATGTGTCCTTGTTGACGTAGTCTTGCTGACATGGATCTCCTCATGTGGCACACGTTCTTCTCTTGGATCTAATGGTTGTCCTATATCCCGATGTATCTTATATTGACAGCTGAGAGTGACTTCGGATCTTCGTCCTTCGGGACTTCGTGACTTTTGACATTTGACACTCCCGAAGTAAATCTCCCAGAGTGACGTAACTTGCTTACGTCACTTGTTGACATGGCATGAGCCAATTTCCTCTTGACACTTGTCATCATATGATTATGCCATGTGTATTTGTTGACGTGGTCTACTGACATGGTCTGCCACATGTCTTTTCTGATGTGGTTTGTTGATGTAGATCTTCTGATGTGGTCAGCCACATGTCCTTGCTGATGTGGTTTGTTGACGTGGTCTGCCACATGTCCATGCTGATGTGGTTTGCCACGTGTCTTTGCTGACGTGGTCTACTGACCAACAACCTTGATCCAATGGTCATCGTATGTCCTCCAAATCCGATGGTCCTTATTCATTTCGGATTTCTGGGCTTCAGGTATTTCAAACCTCAAACTTTCTGGAGCGTAACCTCCTCACATCTTTGTACCCGAACTAAGTGTTGTTCGTCGATCATGATCCTAGATCGATGGCTCAAACTGTCTGCGATGTAGCTCTTCTATCTTATCCTTTCCTTCCACTTAGAGTGATCCAACAGCTGACAGAATTTCACATGAATGAGATCTCAAATCTTATCTCTCTTATCATATCCTTCCACTCTAGAATGATCCAACGGCTGACGCAAATTCGGGTTTGATCCGACGGATGATGTGTATTCGGATAATCAAATTTTCAACCCTTTCAGCTTATCTTGTCCTTATAGTAAAATGTGATCCAACGGTCATGAAGACACTCGAAGCAGATCCACGATCACAGATGATTATGGAACCACAACTTGTGAGAGATTTAACTCGTCACCCAAACTCTGCAATTGGAAGTTATGCGATGTTGGTGAGTCAACCACAATCATCAATCTTCGAAGCCATAAGATCGAACAGTCCTGACTAGTTATGGGATTGGAACTAGCGCAATATTTAATTCTCCTTTCGATCTCTGCAATTCATCCTTGTCGTTGATCTGGCGATTGCGCATCCAACGGTCATGACTTAATCTGACTTAAACTGATCAATTGTTGGATTAACCACATTTGTTGATATCCGAGTCTATGAGATATGACGATCTAGACCAATTGCGGGATTGGAACTAGAAAGTCATTTAATTCTCCTTCTGATCTCCGCAATTTATCCCTGTCATTGATTTGGTGATTGTGCATCCGACGGTCACGATTTAATCTGACTTAAACTGGTCATTTTTTGGATCAACCGCAGTCATAGATATTTGAGTCTATGAGATCTGACGATCTAGACGGATTGCAAGATTGTAACTGGCGAGTATTTTAATTCTGCTTTCTCTCTCCGCAATTCATAGATGTCGTTGATTTGGCGATTGCGCATCAATGGTCATGATTTGATCTGAGTTTCATTCACGCCATACCTATTGAGTTTCAATGCACCATTTATTTTGGGCTTTGATCTCTGCGTTTGCTAACCCTATTGAGCTTTTATCATAGTAACATTGTTGATCCTATCGTGATCAACAGTAATCACAAATTGCTTCAGCCTATCTCTGCATTTGCTAACGTACTGTTTTTTCCCTTCTGAGATTTTGATATCTACATATTGTTCATTCCTCCTCCTGAGCTTACGCTTTTGATCTCTGCATACTGTTTGACATCTTCTGCTAACTGATATACTTGTCGACATCAATGACAATCTCATCTGTGGTAATTCATCATTAACAACATATCATCACATCGACTGTTGACATCAATGACAATATGTCCAACAATCTCCTCTAGTTACCCCTAGGAATGGGGGGGTAACATGTATTCCTCCATCTTTTCTACCTCTATTTTTGAAAAAACAAAAAAATGGGTAATCCATAGAGTCATGTATAAAGAGGATAGGAGGAACATCATATCTTTTTTTGCACAAATAATGAAGCATTGAATTCATTAAGGGTGGTTTGATAACTTATTTGTCTAATCATAAGGTCATTTGGCACATGCTTTGGAAAGATATAGGGAGCTTTGCTTACTCTAGATATTCTGATCCAATATGATCCAAACCCTAGATAGCCTCCTCATATAACCTTGGACATGATTTGTAGAAAAATCATTTATACAGTGGAGAAAATAAATGATCACATATCTTTGAGTAATACCATGTGTACTTGTGTTCCAAAATATCCTAGCAATACAATTGAATAAATGGACAATCAATGTCCCATATCCAACCCATTCTAGGGAATGTATTTATAGCACACATAATGTTAAATAAGTGGTGTTATCACACAATATGTAGCTTGGGAAAATCCCAACCCAATCCACGGAAGTGTGACAATTATGGGAGTACCTACCCACTATCACCTTAGATAGATACTCCCCTCTCTTTAGTGATGATAAAATCACCACAAGGGGGGAATCCTTGTGAACCTAGAGGGATTGAGATGGAAAGTGCGATGATTTTCAATGGACGCCCCTATACATCAATATTGGAGAAATACTAAGGCTTGAGAATGAGTCTTGTAGAGGGAGGATGGTTTCCAAATGTTGTGTACATGCAAAACAATGTTAGCCCTGCCCGAAACTAGACAAATGATAGATATGCAAGCCCTAAACCAATGGGAATCAAGAAAGAATCATTTCTGTCCCAAATTTCAGCAGTATGGAAATATATAGATCATCAATAAATGAAGTCAATAGCTGCAAATTTAACCATCCAAAATCTAGTACAAGATATCATAAATAAAGCTAGTGATAACTAGTTAAACTTCCAATGATTAGAGAAATACTTTGGTGGTGATTAATGGTTGTTGTATTATGTTTTCATTAAATTATTCTGAAATCCAAGTGGATGTAGCAAAAAATTGCTACAACAACAAATTCTAGCCACCAAAATCAGCAAACAATCCACCCAAATGATAGACAATTACATGTAGTTTGATAATGGCAGTGTGTAATCAAATTTCAATGGTATAATAGTGAGCAATAGATGAAGAAAAAATGATCTTGCAGCAGCCCTAGTGGTTGTAGCTTTAATTTGTAATAGAAAAGAGAATCAGTTGGCTAAACTAGACGCCCCTAGGGCATAAGAAAGCTTATAGCATGAAGAATAGATTCCAACTTGAGCAATTGCAATATCTCCAATTTTCATGTATACCAATGCAATGATTTTATCTCTCCAATGTGAATTAGACTAGTGCAAAATCAATTGGGTTATGGAGTCTCTTTTGTAAGAGCTAGTTGTGTTTTTTCTCTAGGGGTGTAATCCTTTTTACTCCCTATAGCAAACAAAAATAGCAAGGTAAATCTAGGAGGGTGTAAGTCTTTTTACTCCTCCTAGCAACCTTGGCAAAGTAGCTTATTCAATGATAAAAAAAGTAGACTTGATGGAGGGTGTAGGCCCTTATACTCTTCCAAGGGTTTAGACAAATTTATCTTGAAACAAGAAGAAAAACACAATTATTTCATAAATTCCTTATTAATTCCAAGAAAAAGCATGAAGAAACCCTTTCTTATCAAGCATATTACACCAAGATTACCAAGAACAAGCATCTAAGAGATAGTGCCTTAACCTTGTTCACCAAAATACAAGTACTAGCATCCACAAGAGAGATTCAAGAGAGTGATAGAGAAAAATGCTCAAGTAGGGCGAAAATTTCATCCCTACAATATGTGATTCTCAAGTGAGTTGTGTTCAAAATGACAATGGGGTGACCTCTTTTAATAGGGGGTCACCTAAAACCCATTTTTCCACGATTCAAAATTTCAACATCAAATTAGGGAGGTTGAACTCCTCTTTTTTCCTTTACAACTTTAAAATTCAAAATTACAAAAAAAAAATCCCCTTTTAGGGGTGATGTCATGCTCTAATAGGGTGAGGTGGGGCCTCTAAGAGAGACATTAAGCCTTTGATGAAGGAAGTGGGGCCTCCAAAGGCCATAAATCATGCCACCAAGTGCTCTAGCATGTTCCAAGTGTCTCTCTCTCCATCAAATCAAGCTACACCACCATGAACCATGAAAACCCCATCAAAAACCTAGCCCATGTACATGTAGGGCATCAAGTATGACATTTTAGGCCCTCAAAGGCCAACTTTTAGGTGCAAGATGCTGGAGTGTGATATCCTCATGGTCTCTTAGTAAAACCAGAGGAAATGTTCCCTCTCCCATGTGTCCAAAGAGAGGGGTCACATCATCAAACATGTGGGCTTCATGCCCCAAATGAAGGTCCAAGTGACCTTGTGCCTTCATGAAAAGACTTCCACCTATCAAGGCCCTACAAAGACAAACAAATTCTCCCTCCAAGGTTCCCCAAGTCACAATATCATTCCAATTAATCCATATATAATAAAACAACCACCCAAACATGTGCATCAAATCCCCCATTTTCAAAATAAACAAATGCTCAAACACCTTATATAACATGCCAAATTTAAGTATGGGAGGGTTGTCATGGTGACCTATTGGGTGAACCAATTCCTCAAGTAGGGGATGTTTCCAAGGATAATCCTCTCTAGGTCATGTAGTGAATGTGAGGTGTATGGGGTTAGACTTCTAGGTATGGGGTTTCATGACATACAAGGGCTCGTATTATCTCATTTATGGGTGCCTTTGTTGAGGGCTATCTACATCCCTTTTGTCTTTTTGTTTTTAAAGCATATTTTTCCAAACCCTTTATTATTTGTTTTGCACGTGATCCCAAGTTGAAGACAATAAGGGGTACTAAAAAGGAAATCCATAGCCCACATATTCTCTACCTTGGTTTACATGCTTTTCCAAGTTGAAGTCAATAAGGTGCACTAAAAGGAAATGCATAGCCCACAAACACTCTACCTTGGAAAGTATGATTGATCAATTAGTTATTTATTTTATGGGTCCCTCATTTTATTTTAAAGAGGCATTTCATTTCTCTTGAGATCCCAAGGTGACATTTTATTGCATGATGTTCTTGCTAGGGAACCTCTAATCCCAGTGTCCCCTTCTTCCCATGAAATGAGGTACATGCCCTTCTTGGGTCAATAAGCCCAAAAACCTAAAATATGGGGAAACGAAGGGAAGAAGTAATGGAAAGTGGTAAGTATGAGATGAAACGGTATGATAAACCTTCAAGGAGACCCCCTAGTAGAAACCCTTTCCCTGAGGGTGGCCACTTGCTAGGAAAACATGTCAACCACCAAGGTGAAATAAGGAAAAAAGCATAATTTTCAAGCAAACATTTTCAAAATCAAGAAAGGACTCTTTGCAACATGTTCAAATGCTTCTGATCCAAATTATTTTGAGAATGAAATGAAGGAAGAAATATAACAAGTAAATACACATATATATTTTCAGAAACACTGAGATATAACAGTAATGCACAATTTTTATTAATGAAGAAATGTACAAAAATTGTAAAAATACAAAGTGAATGAACTCGCTAGAATGGCGGCAGCTTATCTCTAAGAAGAGATGTGATGGCTACGCTCATTCACAAGAAGATGATGATGTTTACAATGAGGCTTTAAAGGCATTTTTAACATAAAGAAAATCCAAAACCCTAACCCCGAAAGATGAAACATCAAAAGGTGTGTGGGCCCTGACGAGGGTAGTTGATACATCAACTTCTCGAGGGAGTAACTTTTTCATACGATCTTCGTTTGGGGTCTTCTATACCTTGTCGGAAAGGTCTAGACGAGGAGTACATATTACATTCAACCCAAACCATATGTTTTAATATTTTCTAGGTTTTATCATGCCCAAAAAACGTCATTTAGGGCCTAAAAACGGCCTCGAAAGTTTAGGACCTGAAAAAACGTAGAAACACTGCCAAGGTGGAAACCCATATTTTGAGCCAATGGAATAGGTGAGTGGCCACCAATATCCATATGGATCAATCCTTCCCCCTTAGGAATAAATGGTCCCCATTGCTTCAAATTCTCGTGGGAGATGGGGAATCTTTTGATGAATATGCACCTTGGTGAGTTGCTTGCCTTGTTACAAAAGTTGTCTTGCTTAGCTTGTTGAAGGATGTTATGAACCTATTGTTGGAGGGGTTAGATCCGTTCAACCGATATAGTTACATGATCTACCCAAGTATGGGAGGACTCTATCGGTGAACATGCAGCATGAGGAGTATGAAGGGCTCTATTATAACTTTTCTTTATTGGACAGTGTGGAAGTACCCCCTTAGGTGAAGCAACGATATTTTTGTGCCCTTCTACAATCTGCTTATGTTGGATAGAAAGGTATTGGGCTGAGGCTCCAGTGGTTGTAGTGTTCTTATGCTCACCTTCTAAAAATATTGTGAAGAGGCTAAACTTTACGGTATGAGAGATTAATTTGTGGCACTATTTTGTCAGGACAGTAGTTGGAACTACCTCTGGTATCATGTAGAGATGACCCCCCAGATTAACAAAGACGCTACGAGGTGGAGAATCATAAACAACATCATTCTTCCACATATATGGTTGGCCTAATAGAACATCACAGATATCCAGTGGGGAAACATCACAAGGTACCTCATCCTTGAAGGGATTGATGTTGTAGAACAGGCGGCACTGTTGGCTGACACGAAGATCTCATCCCTGGAAAAGCCACCCAATGTTGTATGGTTGCGGGTATGGTGTTTTTGGAAAATCCAATTGCTTGACGACCTATACTAAGATGAGTTTCTTCTGGATTTTTCTATCAACAATGAAATGTAGAGGAGTCCCCTTCACCCACATCTGTGAATGGAAAAGGCTCTCCCCCTCTTTGGAATCCTCTAGTTCTTCTGGTTGGATTGTTGTGGTCCCAAAAGTAGTAGTGGGTTCTACATCAATGATCAGTTTCCTCTTATTATTGTCTAAATCAAAGTCTGATTCAGGGCTCGACTCTATTTCTTTGAGCTTGACCACCAATGATTGTTTTGATCGACATCCATCGGTGTTGTGCCAAGGGATTTTGTGGAAGTCGCACCACTTCTCAGTGTCCTTCTTCAACTTTTTGTTACCCTTATTTTCCTGTGTCTTGGACTGATGGTATTGAGGTTGGTTGTTCCACAAGTTAGGGCTACCTTTACCATACTTTTCTTGTTGCATATTTTCATACCTGAACTCCCGCTTGTTCTGCTGCTTAAATTTCTACTCGATTTTTGCAACATATCGATAAGTGACTCCCAGTGATGAAATGTCTAGAAATTCCATTTCAGTTTGGATGAACCTGTGTAGAGCCCCACGATATTTTAGAACTAGATTCCACTCAGATTCTTTGATACCTATCTTGGTGTGCAAGGTATGGAATGTATTTTTGAACTCTGTCATTGTTTGGCCCCTCTCTTGATGCAGCATGGTCCATCTCCTGTGTTGGTCATCATAGTTTCCCACAGGGTAATATTGATCATTCACCGCATCCATAAAAAAATCCCAAGTGGGCTCGACCACAAATATTCCAGACTCCTCTGTGGAATTTTCCTCCCAGTAAGTTTCCCACCAATGTTTGAGATGGGGGAGAGCCTTAAGGAGTGAAAAGGTGATCTTTTGTCTGTCGAAAAAATTGTGAACAAAGAAATAGCCTTCTAGCAAATTTAACCATTTTTCCAAAGTATTTGCATCAATCTGACCTTCAAATATAGGAATATCAAAATTAACTTGTACCTTGAATGGGACACCGTATCCAAAGCGATTGCTTGACTAGGACGTGCCTGTCATTTTCGGTAATCATTGAAGGATTTGGGAAAAAATCTCCAACATCTCGTTCCTCTATTCCATAAGGGCTTCCATGAGAAACGGCCTGATGGGATCTTCTGCTCCCCCATCTCTCTTTTCTTCCACCATGGGAGGCCACTTTGGCTAGTGAGAGTGGTTATCCTCAAGATAAACTAGCTCAATACCCAACTCTCTATACCCTGACCTCGTCGAGGACATGTACTAAGAAATGAAAAGGAGTAGCCTTCTCTGATACCACTGATCCGGATTATTTTGAGAATGAAATGAAGGAGGAAATATAACAATTAAATACACATATATATTTCCAGAAACACAGAGATACAGTAATGCACATTTTTTATTAATGAAGAAATGTACAGAAACTGTAAAAATACAGAGCGAATGAACTCGCTAGAATGGTGGAAACTTATCTTTGAGAAGAGATGTGATCGCTACGTTCATTCACAAGAAGATGATCATGTTTACAATGAGGCTCCAAAGGACTTTTTAACATAAATAAAATCCAAAACCCTAACCCCGGAAGATGAAACACCAAAAGGTTTGTGGGCCCTGATGGGGGTAGTTGATATGTCAACTTCCCAAGGGCATAACTTTTGCATACAATCTTCGTTTGGGGATTTCTATACCTCGTAGGAAAGGTCTATCCAAGGAGTACATATTTGGTTTTTCCTAGATGATGCATTTGGCCATTGTCTGAGCATTATCATGCCCAAAATATGTCATTTAGGGCCTCAAAATGCCCTCAGAAGTTTAAGACCCGAAAAAATGTAGAAAAACTGCCAAGGTGGAAACCCATGTTTTGAGCCAGTAGAATAGGTGGGTGGCCACAAATATCCATTTGGATCAGCTTCATTTATTTTAATGAAACTTACCACAAAACTGGACTTGTTAACTCATGGAGAAAGACATGTCGTCCTTTGTGAGACAAGTTGGGTGTGGTGGACTCTACTACCATAGATCGGATGGTGATGTGTGGTATAATAGGGTCCTCTGCCTCTCAGTACTCCATGTATACAACTTGATGGCCTCGAGACATCATCTCCTTAGTTATCCCTAGGAATGGGGATAACATCTAGATCCTACTTAGGGACATGTGCTCATTGTATAGCACATGAGAACCTTAGCATCTTCTAGTAAGACATGTTCCTACACACACTGAAACAAATAAATTTTGGATATCGAGGGTGGCTCACTCACCCTTTGTCTATATGATAAAAATTTCAAAATTTCAACTAGTCTTAAAAATAAATTTTGCATTTTTTTCAAAAATTTCTAAACTAACATGTAATATGATGAAAGCAAATGATGTAAAGAAACTATGCAATAATGCAAGTAGAGTAAAATAAAATAGTTGATATGACATGCAAATGTAAGTAAATGCAATTAAATTGTCATGCTGAAGCAAATAAAGATGCAAGGGAAATAAAATGACCTACCTACTTACCTAGGGCCTTGGGGCCCTGAAGGTCAGGTCTTGAAGATGTTAGGTGAAATCGTACAACCAGTGCAACCACCTGATCACCATTTCATCAAGGTATCTCCCCATGTTCTTAATCACGTGACATAACAAAGATAATTCAAACCCAAAATAGCCATGAGTATAAATAAGCATGTGGTCAATAATAGAAATCAACTCATGGAGGTGAGTGGGAGGGAAAAAATCCTACCGGAAAGAATAGCCACAAGCCTGAACAATTCATCTCTGAAGAGGGATACCCTACATAGAATATGATTTGCCTTCATCCTCCTTTATCACACCACTGCTTCTTGAATATTGAGAGGAGATGAGAGAGCCCAAGAAGACCCTAAAAAATCTTGGGAAGGAGATATGATATAAGGGACAACCTCGGGTCTAGAGAAAGAATCCTCCCCAAAACCTAAAGTGTGTAGCTTCTTTATCCACAAATCCCTACAGAAATACCTGAGATGAAAATATTGTTGCTTTGTAGAGTGAGTCTCTGGTTTCTTTAGGATGTCCATGACCTTATATACATCAACGTTTGAGAACAGAGTAGGTTGAAAATGTTCTTTATTCAACAAATCGAGCGCTCAAAATAATATGCATCACAACTCCCAAGGTATGGTTGGAAATATTCATGTGCATGGGGAAAATATTCATCCTCTGGTGGATGAAAAAGATCTGTGATCATATCAACATAAAGTTGTCAAATATAAGGATCACGCACTTGTGAAAATGCATACTCTGATGAAAATATTTATGTATTCATTATTTGAAAGGTGCCCTCAATGTTGTAGATGTGGTACCCATCAAAACCAAAACAATCAACATCCCATGCATGCCTTCAAACATGTATGAAATCATCAATGTTATCAATCACATTATTACACAAAGGGTCTATTACATCCAAGGGCTCCTCTGGCACTTCTTTACTTATGAAATCATGGAATAAAGTATCATCAAAATTTTCTAAAGGATTATAACTTACCATGTTCTCTTTTTGATGTGCAGGAGGAACACGAGCCTGGATGTCTTCATCAAATGGAAGGATAGACACAAGCACTTCATATTTACAAGGATCCTCTTCATGGATTAAGTCTTTAGAGTTATCGGCACATTCACGAGGTAAATCATGTTCTTCTTCCTAGGGACTCAGTTCTTCAATCAAGCCTTCAAGGCGAAATTCCTACTCCTACTCAAGGCATTGGTAAACCTCTTGGAAAGCGTTTTTCTTTATAGTAACCACTCCAAGAGGAAACTGAGGCAGGAAAACTTCATCTTCATTAGGTGGGAGTATGGATAGAAATGTCTTATCTAGATCTTCAATGCAATAAACTTCATTGGGATCCTCTTGGTAACTTTCATTATGGACTTGCTTTCTGAGAAAAAGTTTATCATGATCTTCAATGAGTTTTGATACTTCTTTAGGAATCAAGAATGAGTGATCCTGAGCTGGAAGGCCTTCCTGGTAGCTGTATCTCTTTGTCACAACATCACATAGTGACCTTACTCTGAAATAGCCCATGGAAACTTCCTAGACCATGTATAGAGTAGGATTCCTTTCATAACTTTGAAGGATAGTGTTGTATTCTTCTTTTCTTTGCATTTAGAACTTGACCAAGAAGTCTTTATCATGGCAGTGCTCAAGTAATTGTTCACAAAACTCATTATATTCTCGTATGTTTTTCTTGAGGTACTAGAAACCTTCTTCATCACTATCATCCTCGACCTCTTCTTCCTCAACTAAGTTCTCAATAGGATTTGGAAGAAGTGTTTCCCTTGTACCTTTGATAGGATTCAAAAGAAACATATGTTCCAGGAAAGCATTCTCAATCTCTTGAATAGTGTCTTCGAACTTTTGAGTTCTAGGGACCCAATACTTAAGGAAGTATCGGATAAGGATCATTGAAGAAGATATACTTTTAGGGTTGCAAGAATGTTTGATCATGTCTCTTTTCCTTTCTTCAAGTGGCAAGAGAAACAACAGTAACACCACATCTTCTTGTTCTACACCAAAGCACAAAAAAACTCAGTAAACTCAACAATATGTGCAATAGTCAAAGATGGATCAACATCAAACTTAGGGATACGACTCAACCATTTCATCGGGCATTTGTTTGGATACCAATAAATGGACTCAACGTCCAAATATTTGTATGCCTCATGGAAGAACCATAGAGACATGATTCCATCACCTAGGGTAAAACATCAATGGAGTCACCAAATGAGCTCAAGGCTCATCAAATATGGAAAGGGAACTTCCCTCAAATGGAGTCGCCAGGCAAGCTATGGGTAAAGGATTTGGGAAAAACTTGTCAAAATGTCGTTAGGGCTCGAAAGAGGATTCAAAATCCTCACCGGAAATGGTGCCAAAATGTTATTGCACAATTTGTAGCTTTGGAAAAGCCTAACCCAATCCACAGAAGTGTGACAACTATGGGAGTACCTACCCACTATCACCTTAGATAGATACTCCCCTCACTTTAGTGATGATAAAATCACCACAAGGGGGGAATCCCGGTGAATCTAGGGGGATTGATATGGAAATTGAGATGATGATCATTGGACACCCCTATAGGTCAAGATTGGATAAAGAGTAAGTCTTGAGAATGAGTCTTGTAGAGGAAGGACGATTTCCAAATGTTGTGTACCTGCAAAACAATGTTAGCCCTGCCCAAAACAAGACAAATGATAGATATATATTCTTTAAAGCAATGGGAATCAAGCAAGCATCCTTGTTGTCCCAAATTGCAGTAGTATGGAAATATACAGATCAGAAATAAATGAAGTCAATAGCTGCAAATTTAGCCATCCAAAATCTAGTACAAGATATCATAAATAAATCTAGTGATAACTAGTCAAACATCCAATGAATAGAGAAATATTTTGGTGTTCATTAATGGTTGTTGTATTATGTTATCAACAAATTATTATGACATCCAAGTGGTTGTAGAAAACAATTGCTACAGCAGCAAATTCTAGCCACCAAAATCAGCAAACAATCCACCCAAATGATAGTCAATGACAAGTAGTTTGATAATGGTAGCTTGTAATCAAATTTCAGTAGTAGAATAGTGAGCAATAGAAAAGTGATTTTGCAGCCGCCCTAGTGGTTGTATATTTAATTTGTAATAGAAAATAGAATTATTTGGCTAAACTAGATGTCACTAGGGCACAAGAAAGCTTATAGCATGAAGAATAGATTTCAACTTGAACAATTGCAATATCTCCAATTTTCACATATACCAATGCAATGATTTTATGTATCCAATGCAAATTAAACTAGTGCCAAATCAATTGGGTTATGGAGTCTCTTTTGTAATAGCTAGTTGTGTTACTTCTCTAGGGGTGTAAACCTTTTTACTCCCTAGAGCAAACAAAACTAGCAAGGTAAATCTAGGAGGGTGTAAACCTTTTTACTCCTCCTAACAACCATTGCAAAGTAGCTTATTCAATGACAACAAAGTATACTTGATGGAGGGTGTATGCCTTTATACTCCTCTAAGGGTTTAGACAAATTTATCTTGAAACAAGAAGAAAAACACAATTAATGCATAAATTCCTTACCAATTCCAAGAAAAAGCATGAAGAAACTCTTTCTTATCAAGAATATTCTACCAAAATTACCAAGAAGAAGCATCCAAGAGATAGAGCCTTAGCCTCCTTCACCAAAAGACAATTACTAGCATCCACGAGAGAGAGATAGAGAAAAATGCCCAAGTAGGGCAAAAATTTCAGCCATACAAGATGTAATTCTCAAGTGAGTTATGTTCAAAATGACAATGGGGTGACCTCTTTTTATAGGAGGTCACCTAAAACCCATTTGTCCACAATTAAAAATGTCAACATCAAATTATGGATGTCGACCTCCTCTTTTTTCCTTTACAAATTTAAAATTCAAAATTACAAAAATAAAATCCCCTTTTAGGGATGACGTCATGTTGTAAGAGGGTGAGGTAGGGCCTCTAGGAGAGACGTTGAGACTTTGATGAAGGACATGGGGCCTACAAAGGCCATAAAATCATGCCACCAAGTTCTCTATCATGTCCCAAGTGTCTCTCTCTCCATCAAATCAAGCTAAACCACCATAAACCATGAAAACCCCATCAAAACCCTAGCCCATGTGATGTCTAGGGCATCAAGTGTGACGTTTTAGGCCTCAAAAGGCCAACGTTTGGGTGCAATAGGATGGAGTGTGATATCCTCATGGTATCTAAGTGCCTCCAAAGTAATTTTTCCCTCTCCCAAGTTTCCAAAGAGAGGGGGGCACATCATCCAACCTGTGGGCTTCATGCCCCAAATGAAGGTCCAAGTGACTGTGTGCCTTCATGAAAAGACTTCCACCTGTCAAGGCCCTGCAAAGACAAATAGATTCACCCTCCAAGGGTCCAAAAGACATATACCATGCTAAATAATCCATATCTAATCAAACAACCACCCAAACATGTGCATCAAATCCCCCCTTTTTAAAATAAACAAATTCTCAAAGACCTTATACAACTTGCCAAATTTAAGTATGGGAGGGTTGTCATCGTGACCTATTCAGTAAACCAATTCCTCAAGTAGGGGATGTTCCAAAGGTGAATCCTATCTATTTCATGTAGTTATTTTGAGGTGGATGGGGTTAGACTTCTAGGTACGGGGTTTCATGACAGACAAGGGCTCGTATTATCTAATTTATGGGTGCCTTTGTTGAGGGCTAGCTACATCCCTTTCCTCTTTTTCTTTTTAAAGCATATTTTTTCAAACCCTTTATTATTCATTTTGCATGTGATCACAAGTTGAAGACAATAAGGGGCACTAAAAAGGAAATGCATAGCCCACATACTCTCTACCTTGGTTCACATGCTTTTCCAAGTTGAAGTGAATAAAGGGCACTGAAAGGAAATGCATAGCCCACAAACTCTCTACCTTGGAAAGAATGATTGATCAATTAGTTATTTATTTAATGGGTCCCTCGTTTTCTTTTGAATAGGTGTTTCATTGCTCTTGGGATCCCAAGGCGAGCTTTTATTGCATGATGTTCTTGCTAGGGCACCTCCAAGCCTAGTGGCCCCTTCTTCCCATATAATGAGGTACATTCCCTTCTTGGGTCAATAAGTCTGAAAACCTAAAATATGGGGAAACTGAGGGGAAGAATTAATGGAAAGTGGAAAGTATGATCAGAAATGGTATGATAACCCTTTAAGGAGACCCCCCAGTAGTAGCCATTTCCCTGAGGGTGGCCACTTACTAGGAAAACATGACAACGACCAAGGTGAAATAAGGAAAAAAGATAATTTCCAAGCAAATGATTTCAAAATCAAGAAAGGACTCTTTGCAACATGTTCAAATGCTTCGTTTATATGAATGACACTTACAAAAACACCGGACTTGTTACCTCATGGAGCAATACCTTTTGTCCTTTTTGTGCCAAGTTGGGTGTGGTGGACTCTACTACCATAGATCGGATGGTGATGCATGGTATGATAGGAGCCTTTGCCTGCTCATCTACCTCTCGGTACTCCATGTCTTCAACCTTAGGGCCTCGAGACACCATCTCCTTAGTTATCCCTTGGAATGGGGATAACATGTGGGACGACATATAAAATTCTAGTTAGGTGCCTCGTGCAAGGTACTTAACCTTGGAAATTACATCAACTAGCATATGGGATAGGATGGCAACCCAATTAAAAAAA
>ML788686.1:18657-46289 GCA_009831015.1 Picea engelmannii | reverse complement strand
AATTTCTACATAAGATCTTAGGAATCACTTTGAGTAGGCTTGAAATTTAACAATGAGATATGCATTTTTTGTGATTTTTTCCATCAAAGAATAGGTTATTTTTTTAGAAGACTATTTGATGTGTTCAAAACAATGATCATCATATATATATATATAGCATTGTATTGGTTAACCTCACTGATGGTCAATGTGAATTGTGGAGTAAGCAAAAACCCTCATAAAGTAAATCTTCAAACAAGGTATCCAACAAATATTTTTCACCATAAGTTCAATGGTGTTGTTCCACTTCACAAAATCATGTGGAATGTGATCCAGTTTGTTAAGTGATCCAAAAAGGATCGTGAACATTGACTCTAATTTGTTGAATGGATTCTATGTTTGTTTTTAATTATGGATCTAATGGATAAGTAAGGTGTTGACTCATAATTCATCGTCGTTGATGGATAACTTGAATTATTATTTCCTAACATTACATTTCCCTCAACATGTTGGCATACCATCAATTTCAAGTGAAGCATCATTTAATTTATGGTGCTAAGAGCAACGGTTTAATGATTCCAAGTTTCGTGTCGTGTTCATCAATGCATATGTTTGGATGATGCAAAATATCTGTTTGCATTGCTAGTAAGTATGGTTTATGGAAGTTTGCGAAGACATTAGACTATGATCAAAGTAATATCAGATAAGTTGCAAACATAACTCTATTCTCTTCTTGGCATAATGGCAGCATTAAACATGGCACTCATGAAATTATTTTCTAAAGGCATGGTCTATTGTGTTCTTATTTGATTATATGCCTATTGAAATGGAAGTTTGTTGCCCATACTTTGGCATTCAAGTATATTAAGTTTTAAAAAAACTTGAGTGATATAAATCTTAAAGGATTTATATGGTTTGATTTTGGTTCTAACGTATATATATGGTTTGGAATTATATCAAAGCATACATGTGAAATGGTTGTTCAATGCGTATGACATGTTTGATATAAGAAATTATACTATTTAGTTTGTTAATACACAAAATATATGGATACAAGTTCTAACCTATTTGCATGGATATGTGCGCTACATGGGATGGATATCATAGTCCACAAACACAAGTTTAAAGGTTGAAATGATATAGATGGTGATAATGTTTAATAAGTGAATGGTATGAGTGTAAAGGTTGATGTACATAAGTTTGAAACTCGTTGAGTTTTCTCATATGCATATAGTTCAATGGTTGGAATATCGACATCATGGGAATGAGTTGGCCATGCATTGAATGAGAAAGGACATGGGAATTAATTTCCACAAGCCCACGTGTTACCACCTCTTGTTGGCTAGGGTTTTTGTCATTTCATTTGATTTTTTGTCTATGGGGGAAGAGCTATAGCTCGGCTTTGGAAACTTACCTCCTCCTATTCATTGTTGCAACCATCTCGGCGTCCATAGTTGGTATAAAAATGATTCCTAGACAAAGTTTGTACTTGTCAGTCTATAAACATCTTTTGCAAAGGTTTTGTTAGCAAATGTAGTAGTGGCTCTGAATTGACTGGTAATGAGTGTGGAAGTATTATTTTCCCTACTTTTCGCTCATGAAGGAATTGTTTGAATGTTGTTCGAGGGTTTTTCACTTGCAAAATGTTTATGCTACCATGTGGTGTATGCATTACTCCTGAATTCATATTATCATTTTTCATTTTCCAGAAATATTTGATTGAAAAGAATGGATTGTGGAAAAATAAATTATGGGTCGAACCCATTTTTATTATGGTGGATATTTCCTAAGTCTTGACCTGGGTTCGATTTTGAATTCGTAAATTGTTTATTCACTATTGAAATGAATATGTGACCTGCATTGGGAACATGCTCTATCTCCTTTATTTTGAATTATTTTGGTATGAATGAATTGGTTAAAGTTGCATATTGTCTCGATGGAGACTATATTCGTTACAATCATGTTCATTCTCATTTTAAAATTTCAAGTTATGATTCAAGATCATAGTATATGGCAAAGGAATGGCTTGTATTTCATTTTGGATTTATTATAAAATCAAACACATCATGTGCTCAACCTTATCCATGTTCTTTGTCAAAATATCAAGCTCTTCGCCCATTGGTTCTTCCTAATGGATATAGCACTAAATCTATTATTCTATTTTGGCTACATGCACCCGAGTACCCTTTGTCCCTTAGGTTCAAACCTTGCTAGTATCGATGAACTTGTTTAAGTTTCATATGGTCTTCATAGAAACTATAACTCGTTATAAATTGAGTTCATTTCCTCATTCAATTTCTAGCTATGTTGTGTTCGAGCTCTTGGATAAGTCGACAAAGTGGTGGTCATTTCATTTTTGGAAAACAAAGCACATTTTGTGCTCGGCACTTACCCTGTTCATTATGAAAGATGAGGTTGCGTGCTCATTCGTTCTTCTATGACTGCAATACTAAGCCTATTGTTCTAATTTGGACTCACATATCAGCATTTGCAATATTTTTAAACTAACAATCCCGAATAGCCATGATTATGAAAACTAGGTTTGCCTAAAAAAGAAGTAAATATTGGTTGAATTAATTGTCAGTTGGCCATTCAAATGGTTTTCAATGTTAACACAGGGTTTGAGTTGTCAATTATCAAGAAAGAAAATACATATTTGGCAATGGGATAAAAGGCGTGATATGCAAGAGAAAGTTTTATTTTATCACATAAACTGGGCATTCAACCCCTCATTATTTTACCATTTTTTCGTGCATTATTCTCATATTTTTCCAACCATATTTCATTACAATTTCATGTCATTTTCCCCATGTTTATGTTGTTTAAAATTATTTATTAAGAGAAGTCTTTGAAGAGGATTGTTCATTATGGTAGACCTATACATGGAATTAATTTTACTTTCTGGTCTCATGATGATATATGGGCATATTGATATTTTGATTTGATTGAAGTAAACTCATATTATTATGCAACTTGGAAATGTAGTTTCGGGTGAAAGGAATAATTTGAAAATACATTGATTGTTTTTTAGAATTGTTTGGGAGTCTTCTCAAAGGAATTATATACATATTATTAAAACTTTATAATGGAAAAATGATATAGTTCTATGAACAGAAATGGTTGATTGTGTATGAACATTGAACATAAATTTATCATACATTCTTGTCATAACATATCAGTTTTCACTAATTACACCCCCTTTATCATTGTATCCATGTGAATTATTTATTCATTTTCACCCATTTCCCTTGTTCAAAGAGATAATAGATTGTTTATATGAAAATAATTTTGCAAAGAAGTATACAGTTCAGATTTTGAAGAGAAAATTAATGAAAAGGTTGCTTGTTAAAATGTTAAAATGTGGATTTTCTTCCTTGCTTACATTTGTTTCCATTCATTTCTCCCTTGCATGTTTGAATTACTTTGTCATTTTCAAAGCCATAGTTAAATCATTTTAAATAAAATTGTAATAGATGTTTATTATATTGTATCTTGTATTTTACTTTAAGAATTGTGCACTAATTGGAATGATGATGCAATTAGATGAGCTTTTTCGGTCGAGGGAGTAACAAAAGTGGAAATAGAGGAAACAAAGGTGGAAGAGGAAGATTTCCAAATGTATTTTGGCAACAGGAGAGACATAAGAAAATGAGGTTTTCAACACATTTTGATGTTGATTATAAAGAGTTTAACCAACTGGTACGAACTGGATATCTAAACCTTGGTGGACAGCCAGCATTGGCACATCCTCAAGCTCCTCATAATCCTCCCCCACAGTCGCATCCTAGTATTGCATATTTTCCCGAATCTCATGTGCATCCAACCAATGGTGTTTGGGACAATAACTCCATAAATCCTCTCTTTGGAATATCTCATTAGCCTAATAACCCTTTCCCTCCACCTTCTCTTCTGCAATCAATATTGCATGGCATTGCATATGTTTCTTACATGACCCAATAAGCTCCTATAAATTACAAAGTGTTTCCCAATGAACCCCAAATTAACAAAGGAAAATAGCATGCCAACTCACCTAGCTCAAAGACATCTCAAACCCCTTCAATGCATTCCAAACAACCTTTAACCAAAGCAAATAGTAATAAGAGAGAAATCATCTTCTCTGACATGCACCCTGAAATAGTGAAATTGGAAGAAAAGAAGTATTTATGATGAAGACTTACTTAAACTCAGGTCTGATGTTTCATAAGGCAGAAAGGGAAGAGACGAATTATTTAAAAAGAAATATCATTTCTAATTTATTTTAATTTTTATTATAGCATTTCCACGTAGAAACTTGATGTACATTTTGGATGGACAACAAACACATGATATTATTTTGAGAAATTTAAATATCATGCCATTTTGATATTTTTGGGAGATAAAGTGTTTGCTAATTTGGTATGTTTTGTATGGGTTACTTTTTGACATATTTCATGATGTTGATATATTCATAGTTTTTTATCATGGAGTTACAAAGGAAATGTTGGAAATAAAGGAACGAAGACCGAGTGGGACCCCACCTATTATTTAATATTTATTACCCTTATTATAAATCAAATTTGTCGTCTCATAATTAAAGTTATTTAATTTTTTAAACAAAAGGTAGTTGAACTACTCAAACTACTTTATGAAGATATAAAGGAGAGCAAGACAAAGAAAGAAGAGAAAATTAGAAAAGTAAACTTCTGATGAGGTTTGTTCTAGAAGTCAAGTGATATTATTATATGTTCATTCATTTCATTCTAAGTTTCTTTAGAGCTGACTTATCTTGTTGATAGTAGGGTTATTTTGAAGGTGGCGAAGAAAGGACTATGAAGCATTGATTGTTGACATGCTTCAAAGTCATTCATTTTTCTTGACTATCTATTTGGTTTTAGTTGGAAGTTTTGAATTTATTTCAATGATGATTAGTTCTAATTTTGAAGAGTTCAAAACAATGATGCACTTGTAGCTTGGATTGATCCAATTCAGTTTTTATGTTCTAGTCTTCATCTTTTTGACACAAGTTGTCTATGTATGAGTCAATGTAACGACCCCATCATTACGACTACACGCGATGCCACAATAAGTCAAATTTATTTATTTTTTTATATTTTGTTTTTAAAATAGGACGACAACAATGATACAATTAGACAACGCAACTGGACGACGAACACCACGCACACAGATCAGGCAACAGACAACAACGACTCTACATATTAGCACATCAAGAAACTAGGCGAAACATGCGTAAATCAAAGGAAGGAAACGACTACCCGCCTGACACAAACGCGGCAACGCCTACAAGCTAAGGACAACATCCACAATCCTGACACAACGGCCTCGACGATTAGTAACTAGAACCTATATGGCGCGCAAACCCAATGCATGAAGGTGTTACAATCCAAGCACCAACAACATCTACAACGAACAAACACCCACAACAAGTAGCACAGACTCGGCCAAGTTATCATTCGCCTCTATCCATTAGGGTGCGTAATGATCCCCTCCTCAGGAATCCTGTCGTCGCCAGGTGATAGGAGCGACAAAAACTGTGGTGCAACAACATAACTGGACCCTCAACACAAGCCAAATAAACACGTTAGGAGATCAAGTTAACTATCTAACCCCTGACAACTAACCCTATCACCCAATCGACAAGTCAACAAGATGACTATGACTTTCACACCACTAATAATTTCCTTGCACAACAAATCAATCTATACATATTAAATGATTATTATTAAACAATATTCATTGCATCTATCTTCCAATTCCCACTGTTAGATAAGTATGAATCGATTTCTTTAAAACTGAAACTAGATTGCTATCTTATGAATATAATTGTTGTCTTTAAATAAGATTGTTTCCATCTGTATAATATGTTGTCTATCAATTTAATTGTGGTCTATGATATAAGATCGCTGCAATCTACCTAATTTATTGTCTATCAATTTTAATTATTGTGTAATCATCAATGTATATATCAATGTATAACCAATAATAATCAAAATCGTTGGGTAATAATCAAGGATGATATTGTTGTAACACAACATAAATAATGATGACATATACAAAATGCAGCAATATATGATAATGCATCTATATATAAAAAAACGCAGCTATATAATGATATGTAAATAATAAGTAATAATAAATACTAAATCACAGCTATATATCTTTTTTTTCTTGTTAAAGGAACGCAGATATTTTACCCAGGGCGCAGACATATCAAAGGAAAACGCAGACTATTCATTCAATCGTTGTCTTTTAACCTCTCACTGTAATTGTTGTCTTTTAATGTCTTTTTGTCCTTTAAATGTATGAAGGAATCGTTGTCTTTAAGAATGTTGTTTCATTTCTATTTTGTTTAAGGAATTATTCATATACCTATCGGTCTCACTAAATATACACGTCGTCCATTAAATATACATGTTGTCCATTAAGTATGACATGTTGTTTATGAGAAGCTTGAATCGTTGTCCCTTTCACACATGATATCGATGTGTTTATAAAAGAAACGCAGGCATACAATTACACAACAATGATTAAATAACTCGCCTGTAAATCACCATGAATTACGCTGGTAAAAACGCAGGTAATCACATGAATTTCGCTGGTAGAATTCATGGTGAAAAATGATGGTAGAAGTCGTGCTTCATTAACACAGGTACAACAGTCATGAAATTAAATGGTGGTCCATTAAACATGGGAAATTTCACAATCAAAAATAGGTTTAAAAATGTAGGTATACAATCATGGATAACGCTGGCAATCGGTTCATCAAAAACACATGTAGGGTTTAATAAAATTAAGAACGCAGGTAAAAATTGATGTCAATGTTTCAATGTATCAAAATCCATTGAATTTTATCTGAGTTCAATATGTCATTGATGTCTATTAAAAATTAATTGTTGAGTTAAATGTATTATCGTTGGCAGAATCTATATACACACATTATTGCAATTATACTTTAAAAACGCAGAGGTCATTAAGAACGCAGAGATCATTTCGCAAAGGTCGTCGAGATCATTTCATCAAAATGTAGAGGATCATTTCATTAAAACGTAGAGATCATTTCATTAAAAACGCAGACAATACATAACTTCGCATTTGAATTGGCTATGTAAATTCGCAGTCATTATATAAAAACTGGTGGTTGTGAATTCGAATGGCTATATAACTCTCAGTCAAAATGTAAATGGCTATACCCATTTAAAATTCAATAATAGGAAAACAATAACGTTGTCTGAAGATTCAAATCGCAGTCACAAAGAGGTACAAGAACGTTGTCATACATTTATTTACACAATAGAAGTACAGTAATGAAAATGCAAGAACAATATTAATCAACCATTTAAAATAAACACATGTGTACCGTAGCCCAAGGTGACAGCTCTGAGTCGTTGTCCCACGCGCGCTCCATCCATCTCTCGCTTGCCGATCGATGTGACTTCACCGGTACCTCCCAGCCAACGCTGGGGGTACTCTTCTTCCCCCTGAACCCCTCGAGCCACAAAGGGGCCACGCACACTATACCAAGGAACAGATAGCACCCAGCTCGTCTCGTAAGGTCGAGCTACCACTCATCACCCGAGCTGGGTATCCCAACTCCACAAGATAAGTCAGTCAAGACAAAAAATTCGCAGCATAACGTTATGCATAAGAGATCAAATCCATGGTCCTCCTCCCCCATCATTTTTATAGATTTTCTAAGTGATTTATTTCCCAATTTCCCATTTAATTTATTTTTCATTAATTTAATTGAGAAAAACCTCCCCCATACACATGTCACCCATCCCCCTAGCTGCACCAAAAATTAAGTTCATTTATTAATTAATTATTCTTATTTCCCTCACCCACCTAAAAGAATTCATAAAATCGCTCCTTGGTGTCCCCATATTCCCTTACACATTTTAAATTACTTACGCCCTTACTAAATTCCTAGTTGAGTTCATAATTAGAAAGTTCTTAAAGGCAAGATTTATTACTAAGTTAGTCATGCAGCTTTTTCCTTATGTTTCCCTTTTTCTTTAAGTTTCCCCTTTTCCCCTTAGTTTCCTATTTCTTTTAATTTCCCTCCTTTCCCTTTTTAACTAAAACTCAAATTAGCAAGTGTAGAAAAATCACCTCTTACCCCTTTTTTCTTTTTAATTAATAAATTTTAATTAGCATATGTAAGAAAAAAAACAATCAATTCCCTTTTAACTTTTTAATCCCCCAATAAAATTTGATTTTAATAAATTAAATTAATTTCTTACCCCCTTCTCGTCACATGTTTAATTATGATTGTTATTATTTTTTATTTTTTTTTACCACAAGTATCACTTAGACCTAGATTTTAATTTCCTAGGTTGGGCGACATTTTTATTATGAAAATTGTTTTTAAATCTTACTTATCGCGTCATTCATTTTAAGGCGGACTAGGTTTATTCATTTACCCGTTGAAATCACGACGTGCCCTTCAGGACGCACTAGGTGCTCCAAGGGTGCCACTCGCCTTTTTTTGTTTTATTTGCGCGACATGCCCTTCAGAACGCACTACGTGCTCCAAGGGTGCCACTCACCTCTTTCCATTTTCCTTGTGTGACGTGCCCTTCAGGACGCACTAGGTGTTCCAAGGGTGCCACTCGCCTTTTTCTGTTTTATTTGTGCGACATGCCCTTCAGGACGCACTACGTGCTCCAAGGGTGCCACTCGCCTCTTTCCATTTTCCTTGCGTGACATGCCCTTCAGGACGCACTACGTGCTCCAAGGGTGCCACTCACCTCTTAACTGACTTGGTAGAAATCAAAAACCCCTGGATTCAATACTCCACCAGGTGAACTTATGGAAGACTAAGGGCCTCTAAGGAATAAGGCCCCTGCCTTATTGCGCGCCCCTTAGAATCATCGTGAGTGATTTTCGCAGTCTGCCCTCACGGCATCGTGGGTCTTCTCGAACTAGGTAATCGTTAACCTACAGTTCAAGCCACGGCGTGAGTGTTAGTAGATTGTGGCAAGGCTATTGTCCACACATCTCCCTCAAAGTCTCTGGTTGTCGTGCGTGACCCCTCTACTCCACATGTGAGTCTGGTCGGCAAGTTATCGGCAGTCTACATCATCAACAAATCATGTCGGCAATAACAAGAAATCATCATAACATCTATTCAGATGTACATATGTCATATCAAAAACAATCAAACCCCAATAGTCCACTCCCTGACTCGATCTGGAGTCAAAGTGGTTTCATCGATGCCTCTGCATCCTCGAGGTCCAAGGTCCTACACACTCGAGAGAACCCAGTCAATAGCACCTGTCTATGTAATTACACAACATAACATATCATCAAATCCATAATGCCTCATAAGCATAATCAAACGGCCAATAGTATATTAATCTGGATCACTTGCAAGCAAGTGTCCTCAAAGAATAAGTTTTCTCAGTGCGCGCAAGAGCGGGATGTTACATGCACCCCCTCTTGGTATAAACTTTGTCCCGAAGTTTCCCAGTATATAAGTGTCGAAATAATGTGTATCACGGTATCATAAATCTATCTATCAAACAAAAATGGAAACTGTTGGCGCATATCATATGCATCCTCCCAGGTCGTCGAGTGCGGACTATAGTTGTCCCACTGGACCTTGACCTGATCCACGGTTCGACGTTGTAGTTATCGAATGCGATGATCCAGGATGCGGTTTGGCTCAGTCGTGAGCGCACCCTCGTCTGATACCTGCAAGGAACTCATGTCAATAACATGTGTAGGATCACTAACATAATGTCTCAAACAGAGACATGAAAGACATCGTGCATACGCCTCAAGGATCACGCAAGGCTAGTCAATAGGCCACATCCCTCTCTTTTCCACAATCTCGCAGGGTCCCACGAACCTCAGAGATAGTTTAGCACCATTTTCAAACTTGATCAAAATCTTATGCGGTTTCACCCGCAAGGATACTCGATCGCCACATCGTAACTACGATCGACACAATGCGCATCGGCATAACTCTTCTGTCGATCCTGCGCTTCCTTGATCCTTTGTCTTATAGTTTGCATTTAATCTTCCATTTCTTGGATCGCTTTCGGTCCCACTAGGACCCTATCCTCAAGCAGATCCCAACTCAAGGCATCTGAAACGGTCGCCCGTAAAGAAACTCGAAAGGCGTCATACACAAATTCTACTAGTGGCAAGAACTCTTCCATATGCTTCTGTTGGTCCAACGTACATACGCAACATGTCTTCCAGGATTTGGTTTGTTCATTAGGTCTACCCGTCTGTCTCTGGGTGATACGCAGTACTAAATTTAAGTTGGGTTCCCAAGGCCTCTTGGAAACTAGTCCAAAATCGTCCTGTAAACACCGATCCATATCAGATATAATCCTCTTAGGCACGCCCTGCCCTCACAATCTCATTGAGTAAACTCTAGCTAATTCAGGTGCCTGATACATCGTACGCATAGAAAAAATGAGAACTCTTCGTCGGAGTGTCTACTACTACCAAAATCAAGTTGTGTCTCCTTGCCATCAATGGCAATCCAACAATGAGATCCATCAAAATGCCCTCCCATTTCGATTCTAGAATAGCGTTCGGTTGTAGTAATCTTGTCGAAGGTATATGTTCAGCCTTCGCCTGCTGACATTATAGACATCTTGTCACGTAGTTGACTATGTCTGCCTTCATTCCTCTCCAGAAGAATAAGGGTTTAAGATCTGCCCTCATCTTCGTGGCCCTAGGTGAGCCATGTATGTTGCTATGTGAACCTCGTCTAGGGTCACAGTCCTCAACTCGTCGTTCGGTGTTACATAAATTCAATTGTTAAATCTCAATAATCCGTCGTCGTCCAACGTAAATCCTGCAAATCGTGGTACCATCATTGTGTTTTGTCCAACAAAATCTTTGACCTCTTTGTACCAGTCATCGTCGCACTTTAAAGTTAGAATCCTTTCACGTAGATTCGTCTGAAGCGGCAACACCGAAAAGATGTGTGGTCTCCGACTCAAAGCATCTGCCACTCGATTCACTGTTCATTTTATGTAAGTGATCTTGAAATCGTACTTGCTAAGCAATTCCGACCAACATCGTTGTCGCGCGTTCAAGTCTCTTTGCGTAAAGATGTGTTGTAGTCCATAGTGGTCCGTTTTTAGTTTGAATTTCCGTCCAATAAGGTAGTGTCTCCAAACTCTCAGGGCATAAAAAAAATGGCTAACAACTCCAAATCGTGCGTCGCATAATTCTCCTCGTGCCTTCTCAACTTTCTCGAGATGTAAGAGATCACTCGACCGTCTTGCATCAAGACTCCTCCTAAGCCGTCATTGGATGCATCAGTGCATACGAATAATTTTGCATCCATGTCAGGGACCTTCAGTATCGGTGTTGTTGTCAACAGCTCTGAAATGCTTCTGCGCATTTCTCGTTCCAAACAAACTTCTTGTTCTTCTTCTACAAATCTGTGATCAGATTTGCTACCTTCGAAAATCCCTCGACGAACTGTCGATAGTATCCTACTAAACCCATGAAGCTATGCACTTATGGTACATTCGTCGACGCAGGCCATTCAATAATAGCCTCGACCTTTGTTGGATCCACGACGATACCTTCGTCGGAGATGACATGCCCTAAGTAGTGAATCTTCGATTGGTAAAATGAGCATTTAAACAATTTCCCACACAATTTGTTCTCTCGAAGACACTGTAGTACCAAGTGCAAGTGCTCGTCATGCTCCTACATCGTCTAAGAGTAAATCAAAATATCGTCAATGAATGCTTGGATGAACTTGTCCAAGTACTCACGGAACACCCCGTTCATCAAACTCATAAATACCCCGGGGGCGTTCGTCAATCCAACGGTAAAATATTTAACTCGTGAGGTCACAACCTCGTCTTAAAGGCGGTCTTAGGAACGTCATCCTCCTTGATCCATAACTGGTGATACCCTGATCTCAAGTTGATCTTTGAAAACACTGTCGCACCCTTCATTTGATCAACAGATCATCAATCCTCGGCAACAGATATTGATTCTTGATCGTTGCCTTGTTCAATTGACGGTAGTCAATGCAGAGTCTCCATGACCCATCCTTCTTTCATATGAAAAAATAGGCGCACCCCATGGTGACACACTTGGATGTACAAGTCCCAAGTCCAGCAACTCCTTCAATTGCATTCTCAACTCTTGTAACTCTGGGGTTGACATACGATAAGTCGTTCTCGCTATTGGTTCAGTCCCCGGTTTTAGGTCTATGGTAAATTCCAATTCCCTCTCTGGCGGCATCCCAGGTAACTCCTCCGGGAAGATATCCGCAAACTCTCTCACCACAAGAAGGTGTTCTAGACCTTTTGCTACTCCCTTCTCATTTAACGCAAGGATCGCATAAATCTTTCATCCCTTGCGCATGTTCTTCCGTAGCTGCAAGGAAGAGATGAACCTCAGGGAAACTCCCTAGTTTCGACCTACAATCACGCGTCTAAGTCCCTCATCATCGACCAAGCTCAACCATTTCATCTTACAATTGAGTATCGCCTCAAGCGATTCAAACCAGTCCATACCGATCATGAAGTCATAAGATCCTAATATTGTGACGTACGGGTTGGCCCTAGTGACAACTCTCCTAGGTTAAGGGTATAGCCCGTAACCTTCCCTCCAACCTTCTGTTTGGCTCCCGAAGCTATCTCTACAAAGCTAAGCTCATCATGTTCGACTGCCTTTACCTTAATTCGTTTTAGCGCTGCACCTGCAATGAAATTCTCGGTAGCACCGGGATCTATCAAAATACTAAGGGTCTAATCAGTGACGGTACCTGACGTCTCGAGCACAGTCGATTGGTGCCTTTTCTAGCGATTATTCACTGCTGCATGAATCTGATGGGCATTGCCCCAAATATCCCACAGTAGTGGGTTCAGCTGACCGAGATGTTATGGTCCTCTCCACTGGCAATCATGCTGGTAATGTGGCTCCCCACATTCCAACACACTTTCATCGATCCATCATTCCTGGTACCTGAAGTAGAAGTTGAATCCTAACAATAAGGCTAAACATGAACTTGTTGACCTTAAGTTTCTTGGTAATTTGGCGCGGAGCATACTGAAGCAGCTCCAAGAACGACCTCATACTCGGGCACCGTACAGCCACCCTGTCGCAAGGCGTTGAACTTGTTGAGCTGACTCTCAATGAATTTCTCAGGAAGATACCTCTCCTGGAACCGTTCCTTGAACAGTTCCCATGACTCGTCTTTGACGACCATGTGGAGTGTCTTCCACAAAAGAAGATCACTCCCCTTCAGTTGAGACCACCATGCGGACCTTCATGTTGGAAGTATAATCGCGAAGCGCAAAGCACATCGTCATAGTAATCAGGGATCGGATTGCCAAGGAAATCAATTCAAAAGCAGCGAACGTAAAGCTATGATGACTTTAAGTTTTCGATTAAAAATGTTGAGTAAAATACATTTCTTTACACAATAGAAGCACAGTAATGAAAATGCAAGAACAATATTAATCAACCATTTAAAATAAATGCATGCATACCGTAGCTCAAGGTGACATCTCTGAGTCGTTGTCCCGCACGCGCTCCGTCCAGCTCCTGCTTGCCGACCGATGTGACTTCACCGGTACCTTCGAGCCAACACTAGGGTACTCTTCTTCCCCCTGAGCCCCCCAAGCCGCAAAGGGTCCACGCACACTATACCAAGGAACAGATAGCACCCAGCTCGCCTCGCAAGGTCAAACTACCACTCATCACCCGAGCTGGGTATCATAACTCCCACAAGATAAGTCAGTCAAGACAAAAATTCCACAGCATAATGTTACGCATAAGAGATCAGATCCATGGTCCTCCTCCTCCATCCTTTTTATAGAGTTTCTAAGTGATTTCTTTCCCAATTTCCCATTTAATTTATTTTTCATTAATTTAATTCAGAAAAACCTCCCCCGTACACATGTCACCCATCCCCCTAGTTGCACCAAAAATTAAGTTCATTCAGTATTTAATTATTCATATTTCCCTCACCCACCTAAAAGCATTCATAAAATCGCTCCTTGGTGTCCCCATATTCCCTTACACATTTTAAATGACTTACGCCCTTACTAAATTCTTAGTTGAGTTCATAATTAGAAAGTTCTTAAAGGCAAGATTCCTTACTAAGTTAGTCATACAACTTTTTCCTTACGTTTCCCTTTTTCTTTATGTTTCCCCTTTTCCCCTTAGTTTCTTATTTCTTTTAATTCCCCTCCTTTCCCTTTTTAACTAAAACTCAAATTAGCAAGTGTAGAAAAATCACCTTTTACCCCTTTTTCTTTTTAATTAATAAATTTTAATTAGCATATGTAGGAAAAAAAACAATCAATTCCCTTTTAACTTTTTAATCCCCTAATAAAATTTGATTTTAATAAATCAAATTAATTTATTACCCCATTCTCGTCACATGTTTAATTATGATTATGATTATTATTATTATTATTTTACCACAAGTATCACTTAAACCTAGATTTTAGTTTCCTAGGCTGGGCGACATTTTTATTAGGGAAATTGTTTTTAAATCTTACTTATCACGTCATTCATTTTAAGGCCAACTAGTTTTATTCATTTACCCGTTGAAATTGCGACTTGCCCTTCAGGACACACTAGGTGCTCCAAGGGTGCCACTCGCCTTTTTCCGTTTTCCTTGTGCGATGTGCCCTTCAGGATGCACTACGTGCTCCAAGGGTGTCACTCGCCTCTTTCCATTTTCCTTGCACGACATGCCCTTCAAGACGCACTACGTGCTCTAAGGGTGCCACTTGCCTCTTGAGTGACTTGGTAGACATCAAAAACCCCTGGAGTCAATACTCCGCCAGGTGACCTTCTGGAAGACTAAGGGCCTCTAAGGAATAAGGCCCCTGCCTTCTTGTGCGCCCCTTAGAATCATCATGAGTAACTGTCGCAGTCTACCTTCACGGCATCGTGGGTCTTTTTGAACTAGGTAATCATTAACCTACAGTTCGAGCCACGGCAGGAGTGCTAGTAGGCTGTGGCAGGGTTGTTGTCCACACCTCTCCCTCAAAGTCTTTGGTTGCCGTGTGTGACCCCTCTACTCCACATGTGAGTCTGGTCAGCAAGCTATCGTCATCCTACATCATCAACAAATGATGTCAGCAATAATAAGCATTCATCATAACATCTATTCAGATGTACATATGTCATATCAACAACAATCAAACCCAAATAGTCCACTCCCTGACTTGATCCGGAGTCCAAGGGGTTTCATCGATGCATTTGCATCATCGAGGTCCAAGGTCCTGCACACTCATGAGAACCCAGTCAATAGCACTTGTCTATGTAATTACACAACATAACATATCATCAAATCCATAATGCCTCATAATCATAATCAAACAGCCAATAGTATATTAATTCAGATCACTTGCAAGCAATTGTCCTCAAAGAATAAGTTCGCTCAGTGCACGGAAGAGCGGGATGTTACAGTCAAATAACATATTAGACTTCTAAGTATAATTCTGATCCAAAATCTCATATGAGTTTGAAAAGATAAACTTAGTTGCAACTCAGATTGAGATTAAGAAAACTATTTGTTGATTTCTTCTCATTTATCAGACTTGTTGTATGTTGATTTTCATATTTATGTTTTCTTTCATTTACTTATTCATATATTTTCATAAATTCTTTTGCAAGTACATTTTTTTACTTTTAGTTTATTTCATATAAAAGACACAAAATTTTAATACATATAAAATAGCATCAGACCTGAGAATTTATTTCTTGATGTTTGACTGATATTTTTGACACGCTATAAGCCCAGCCCAGGGTTATAATCCCTTCTATCTCACCTAGCCTGAAGAGATTCGAAAATGCTTGAGTGAGGATTTTTTCATTCCTCACATCAACGAGGTTGAGTTAATTCTCAAGTTGTTGCAGAAGAACAATAAAATTCAAGTTATTGCTAAAGAACTCAAGTCACTCCATAGAACTGTGTTACTTTGGTTTCTATAGAAGAACTTGGGTTGTTGCAAAAAATTATAAAGCATAGATATGCTAAGGAAAACTCTAATCTAACCCTTAGTTATTCCTTGATGTGATGGTGAAGGGTTGATTAAGACCACAGGTCCCCCTCAACATATTTGCATAGGCAATGGAAAGAAAATGTGGAGAAATAGTCAAGTTGTATTTTGGACATAACATTATCATATGAGGTTCGACATGGATTTAATTCAAACTATGGTGCACTAGCATGTATGTACAAGTGTCCACCAAAAATCAGCCAAAGATTCATATGTTTACCCCCTTAAAATGGAAAAATGCTTGAAAACGTATTCAATACAACTCGTCCATATTGTGTCAATTTGTAGTGAAATTTTGACAGCGGGAGGTTGGTGTCTATCTCCACATGCCCACAAAATTTCAACAAAAAAACCATTTGTTCAAGCTTCCAAAATGCCAAAACATCATCCGCACTATAGTTAAGAAAGAAGCTTGTAACTACTCTCGATATTGTTTTAGCATTCGAAAGCGAAGAAACAAGTGGCAAAAGCTTGATGTGCTACCAAAAAAAATCCCTTAGCTTAGTCGAGGCCTCTTCACCCTCCATGAGGAAGATGTACCAAGGGGAGGAGACAATAAAGAGACAAGCCAAGAATGAAGAACAAGTTTGGAGTGTTTTTAGGGGGATTATGTTTTGTTGGAGGGGTAGAATGAGTGAAGACACAAGGAAGAAGGGATTGTTCCAAGGCCAAGAGGACAAGGAGATAGAAGAATAGTATGTCGAAAGGAGGAGCAATGACTATCCAAAGACCAAAGTGCATACTATAATCAATGATTGCATCCAAAAGAGGACAATACCTCAAATCTTCGATAGAGAAAGGATAAAAGAAAATAACACCATTTTGCATTAGCTTTTATGTTTGGGTTTCCAAGGTAAAAAAATTCTATGTTATTTATGTGTGCCATTGTTTATCAATTCTCTAGCAATGTATGTGATTATTTGTCATTTATGTGTGTCATTGTTTATCAATTCTCTAGCATTGTATGTGATTATTTGTTATTTCTACTACATATAGTCTATAATCAAAGGAACAATTGTGTTTAATGCACAACGAATAGCATAACATAGATACATCTAATTTTCCCCATAAATATGAATCGGTACTAGTGAATTGGTTTCATCCATAGGCTAATCGATTATGAATCATATTGGTATCACAACACAAGTCCAAAAACACTTGGCAAAGATAAACATCTACAATAGATTCCAAAAGAGTAAAGTCATTGTTGTTAGGTCTTGGAAGAAGTAAACACCCAAAAATGGCGAACTTCTAAATTAGGAACAACCCAAGGAAGACCTTGAAGTCGGGTTTACTTGACTAGAGCAAAGCATTGTCATATAGACTGAGATGTTAACACAATTTTTGGTGATGAGGAACAAGGAGGGATGCTCAACAAACTCTGAGCAAGAGGAGAAAGAGTTAACCTAGAAGATTCCAAAGACAAAAGTCCAAAGCAAAACTTGGACTATCAACTTATGATGGCCAAGTTAATGATAAGAAGTTGAATCACTCAATAAAGCAGTTAAAAGTTTATTTTGGCATTTATCAAATACAATGGAATCCAAAGGATTTATTTTTCCCGATTGAAAATGTCAATGCATGCTTTGTTATGATAGGAGATCTATGTATATGCTTTCAGGATGGGAAAAAATCCCATGGTAACAAAATGGGAGCACTTCCAAGAACTGTTGAAATCACAATGTTATCATATTATCTATGAAGAAAAACAACTCATGAAATAGCAATACCTTCAACAAGAACAAGGGAAAAGTGTTCAAGAAAACATGTATGAATTCCAAAAGCAGTCCATCATGTTGGGTATCACTTTGGAAGAACTCAAGGTAGTATCCAAACACCTTTGAGGCCTATTCAACGACATCTTAAGGAAATTGCAGTTGCTAAGTGTGAAAAGCATAGATAATGTGAGAGAAAAAAAATATCTACAACGATTTGAACTTCAAGTGGTAGGAAACAAGAGGCCAACAAGACCAAGGGCAAGAAGAATACAACCATAACCCAAAAGGGAAAAGATCCCTATAAACATTGCAGACATTCTGATGTGGATGGGCACACAAATCAAAAGTGTTGAAAGCTTCATCAAGAATTGTGTCCAAAATGGTACAAATCCAAGAAAGGAATAGTGAAATCTACAGGCATGGAAGAAACAATGGTAGAAAAAGTCTTCAACATGGATGAAACCATGGCATGCACTACATTGCAACAGCCAAAGGCAAGTGGAGAAAGAAATTCATTATTCTAAATAAAATTTCAAGAGAAGAAYGAAAAGGTAAATTMTTTGTTTGRCAATGGTTCTCAATGCAATCTAATTTCTAAAACCTTAGTTGATGATCWTGGCCTAGAAACATATKATCTATTACAGCAATGTCCATTGGGATGAGAACAAGAGAAATCTACTTTGAGAATCACCAAGAGATGTAAAATTGATGAAGTAGAATGTGAAGTTGCACCATAAATGCATATGAAGTGATGTTTGGCAACTTATATTTATGAGATAAGGATGTGATTTTCTATAGAAAAGAAAATTAATATCACTTGGTTAAAGGTGGCCAAGCCTACCTCATCAAAGCACATAAAGGGAGAGAAATAAGGTCCCTTTCAGTAACAAAACAATGGTAGACACAGAGGCTGATCAAAACATGCCAAAAGCAAAAAACTTATATAACTGATGGAATAGTCGACTTGGAGAAACAAATGGAAACCATGTGCTTCATTTTTCACCACTGAAATCCTCCCGTTAGGGGGTGTGATCTGACAAGAATCTTGAACAATGAAATGGTTTGTTATATGATTTTTATGTTCGTTCTCAAATTACGGGTTTAATGGTTGAGTAAGGTTGAGTTAGTTCTCAAGTTGTTGCAAAAGAACTGTAAATCTCAATCTGCTACAGAAGAACTCATGTTGTTGCAAAAAACTATTAAACTCAAGTTGTTGCAGAAGACTCTAAAACACAAGCACGCTGAGGAAAACTCTAACCTGACCCTTGGTCTCTCCTTGTTGTGAAGGTGAAGGGTTGATTGGGAGCATGATTCCCCTCAAGTTCTTCATGCGGGATATGGAAAGAAAAATGTGGAGGAATAGTCAAATTGTATTTTGGACATAACATTGTCATATGAGGTTGGATATGGATGTAATTTGAATTGTGATGAGTTGGCATATATGTATAAGTGTCCACCAAATATAAATGAAAGATTCATCCGCTTACCCCCTCAAAATGGAAAAACACATGAAAATGTATTTTGGTCATAACTTGCGTCCATTTTTAGTGAAATTTTGACAACAAGAAGCTAACAGCTATCTCCAAGTGCACACATTTTTTTAGCAAAAAATGCATCTGTCTTGTCTTCCATGCCCCAACTTTAGGGCATTAGGAAAGAATTCCATCACTACTCTCAGGTTTGTTTAGCATTCGAATGTGGCAAAATCTCTACAAGCTGCCAGTGAAACTCCCCTAACTTATTCAAGGCATCTGGGCCTTCCACAAGAAAGATGGACTAAAAGGAAAAAAAAAGACAAGCCAAGAATGCCAAATAGGTTCAATGTTTTTTTGGAAGGATTATGTTTCATTGTGTTGAAGAATGTGTAGTTGTGGATGATATTCTCCTATTGTATTTGATCATGCAAAAACCCTAAAAGAATATTATTATGTTGTATTGGTAAAGTCGGCCCCATTGTGGCCTTTATTGTAAAATAAAGTCAAACTATCAAGTCGGCCCCTATTGTGGCTAATATAAAATGTAATTAAGAGACAATTGTCAAGTCGACCCTATCAGTTAAAAGGGCAAGTCATTTGTGTATAAATAGAGGGGCTAGATGCCTCATTTATACACTCATCTCATTCAAGCACAAGAGAGTGAAAAGGTGCGCAAGTTTTGGAGAGAGACGGAGACGCGGCAAAAGTCTATTTGTTTTCTGTCGTGGCATTGTTCTTGGTTGAAGAATCTATTTAGAAGAAGTTGTTGGGTTTTCTTCCCCTAGAGGGTTTCTCGGGATAATCCTTGTGTCTATCTTGTTTCTATGATTGTCTCTCTTTCAGTGATCTTATATATGCAGTGAATGTGCTAAATAATTGTAATAAGAAAAGATGAACAGTAACTGTTAGTTGCATAAGTAATTTTTCAACATGGTATCAGAGCAGTCCTGAAAGAGACCAATTCACAGTTTATGAAGGCTTGCCTAACCTCAGCGCACCCTCTCCAAGATCAAGTTTTTAGTTTTGCGGCTACTGCAGAATTAAGGTTCCTGCATAAACCCTAAGAGTGGTGTTTTACCCCTTGTTGGAGGACGTTGGTGAATCTAAGATCACCTAGGAACTCGCCTAAGCAAGGCGCATCACTTCCCTAGACCAGAATTCAAAAATTCAAAATTCGAAAATTTAAGGTTTCCTCATAAACCCTAGTTATGGACCTTTGGTCGTCGTTGTTGCAGTCCTTGTGACAAAAATTCGTCTTAATTCAGCAAAACTCTCCGGTAATGTCTGGACCCATATCTTGAAAAGTTACTTGTTGTTTACTTGTTCTGGGCAGGATGACTACCAATTCCAAGCTTGATGGAAAGCTTGAAGGATCCAATGACCTCCAAGCATGGAAATACATTCCAGAAGAGAATGATCTCGTAAGATCTAAAGATCCAGAAGAAGAAAATGATAATGAACCATATATTTTAATTTCATCCCTTACAGGAACTGTCACTCATGGAAGTGACACTTGGCTCATTGATAGTGGTGCTTCTAAGCACATGATAGGATACCAGTACTCTGTCAAACTTTATCAAGGACTCACCTCATAAGGTGAAACTTGGAGATGATTATCAGTATCCTATCAAAGGTGTAGGAGAAGATTTTTTCAAGTTAGATTCCGGAAAATTGATGAAGATAATATATGTTTTACTCGTACCTGGGTTAAGGAAAACTCTCCTCTCTATTTCAGCTCTAGAAGAGAAGGGTTTCATAATTTCATTTGTTGATGGAGAAGTTCTCATGTGGCCAAAAGGAAAATCTTTCAATGATTCAATTGTGATTGGTGTCCAAGATGGAGGCTTATACAAACTGAAAGGACACTCAGAAACAGCCCTGGTTCACAATACCGTAAACCCATGTGAGTTATGGCACAAAAGACTTGCTCATCTACACTATAAGGCATTACAGATCATGAGCAAGACAGTGACAGGACTACTTGAGATCCATGTGGACCATGAGGGCATATGCAAAGGATGTGCATAAGGCAAGAGCGTGAAGAGCCCATTTCCAAGTAGTAAAATCAAGGCCAAATGCGTATTGGACATTTTACACTCAGACATATGTGGACCTATGTCCACCTCTTCATCCAATGGGTATGTATACTATGTCTCCTTCATTGATGAATTTTTCATGCAAAACTTGGATTTATTTCTTGAAGTCAAAAGGTGAAGTGCTTAGCAAATTTAAGGAATTCAAGACCATCGTAGAAAATCTTTCTGAAAAGAAGATTAAGGTCTTCAAGTCAAACAATGGTGGAGAATTCACATCAAATGAATTCAAGGCATTATGTGGGGAAGCTGGGATTAAGAGGGAGCTCTCTACTTCGTACAATCCTCAGCAAAATGGTGTGGCAGAAAGAAAGAATCGAACCATAATGGAAGCAGTGAAGGCCATGCTTCATGATCAGAACTTACTGAAACATCTATGGGCAGAAGCAGCAAGGAATGCAGTGTATGTGCAGAATAGAACACCCCATCATGTTCTTGGTAGTAAGACCCTAGAAGAAATGTTCACGGGAGAGAAGCCAGAAGTCAGCGACCTGAGAATATTCAGTTTTCCAGTATATATGCATGTTCCCAAGGACAAAAGATCCAAATTGGACCCTTCAGGAAAGAAGGGCATATTTGTTGGTTACAGTGAAACATTGAAGCATACAGAGTCTACATCCCTGGTCACAAACATGTTGAGATCAGAAGAGATGTTACCTTCGATGAGGATGCAGCATTCAACAATTCAAGGAAGTGTTGTACAGATGAAGACCATGATGAAGAACCGATAGCCCCAAGAGTTGTAGACACGAGAAATGATATTGTACCAGAAGAACATGATATAGAAGATCATGACATGGCAGAGCCACAAAGACCCACATATCCACCTAGAGGAAAGAAGAGGCCAGCTTGGACCCGTGAGATTATACAGGATACAGAAAAATACGGTGCTCTAGAAGGAACTTACAGAGAAAGCAAGAAACCAAAACCATATTCCAGTTACGTGGCACTCCTTAGTGATATTATTGATGCAAAGCCTACATGTTATGAAGAGGTTTGTAGAAAAGAAGGAATGGAAGGATGCCATGATTGAAGAGTACCAATCCATTTTGAAAAATGATGTTTGGGATGTGGTTCCAAGACCACGAGAGAAATCAATTGTGAGCTCAAAATGGATTTACAAAATAAAGCATGCAACAGATGGAAATATTGAAAAGTACAAGGAAAGGTCTATGGCCCGAGGATTCTCCCAGAAAGAAGGCATTGATTATGAGGAGACTTTTTCTCCTGTAGCGAGATACACCTCCATTAGGACTATGCTTGTGATAGCTACAGTAATGAAATGGAAGATACACCAGATGGACGTGAAGACGGATTTTCTGAATGGTGAGATAGAAGAGGAAGTGTATGTGGAGCAGCCACAAGGTTTTGAGACACATGACAGACAATCACATGTGTGTAGGCTAAAGAAATCCTTGTATGGCTTGAAGCAAGCCCCCAGGGCTTGGTACGACAGAATGGATAACTTCTTGATGAGTTTGGGCTTTACCAGGAGTAAAGCAGATCCCAACCTTTACTACAAGGTTGAAGATGGAAGTCCAATGATATTATTGTTATACGTAGATGACTTGTTTATGATAGGAGAAGGGAAGCCTATCGTTGAGAGAAAGAGGAAGCTTGTCGCAGAATTCGAGATGAAAGATCTAGGAATAATGCACTACTTCTTGGGTCTAGAGGTATGGCAAAGACAAAATGAGATTTTCCTAAACCAAGGAAAATATGCAGTAGAGGTTTTGAAGAGGTTCGATATGATTGATTGCAAGGCCATGCCTATGCCCATGGTGACAAATATGAAGCTGCTAAGTGATACATCTTCAAAAACAATGGATGTCTCCTGGTATAGATAGATAATCAAATCACTGATGTATTTGACAAACACGAGACTAGATATATATTTTACGGTGAACACCTTGAGTCGGTATATGGTTGAGACGAGACATGTTCACCTAGTTGCAGCAAAACACGTATTGAGGTACCTAAAGGGTAAAATTGATTATGGTCTCAGATATGTCTCAGATCGGGAGATAAGCCTACATGGCTATGTTGATTTAGATTGGGCCGGTAGTGTAGTAGATCAAAGAAGTACATCCAGGTGTTGTTTCAATCTAGGATCAGTTGTCATTGCATGGTTCAGCAAGAAGAAAACCGGTGTGGCACTCAGTATGGCCAAAGCGGAATATATTGCAACGTGCTCAGCTAGCAAAGAAGCAGTGTGGCTTAGAAAGTTGTTTGCAGGGTTATTTGTGTTAGAAAGTAATGTATGTGCTCGTTTAACCATAGACAATATAACAATATTGTCACCCAACCATAGGCTGAAGCCACCCCCGAGCACCTTAACCTTGACAGAGAATGATTCTAGAAGCAAACCAATAGCCAACCAAGGTTAATGCACCAAGCAAAGATAACAAAGACTAATCAGAAAGTCCAACCATAACCATTAGAAAGTCTGAACCTAAACCAAGAAAACAGTTGTCGGTTGCAGCTACTCCCCAGACTTGCGCACTTGCCCAGTTTCAGCAGTGCTCACTTCTACCCAGCTGGAATTATGAGCTGTGTATACAAAATGAGGTCTGGCTACTTGTATTTATATTGTTTTCCTAAGCTGTCTGGGCTGACTTCTCATTCTGGAGGATAAATACTTACTATTAATTATTTCCTTGAGTCGACTTGTCTTCTAGGGTTAAGTTTAATCCTTTAGGGTTTCTTCTTGCTTCCCGGAATATTATATTCTCGTCGAGGTTACATGTGGAGGTAAATACCTCCCACAGCTACCATAATATCAACACTCCCTCCTAGCTAGGGAGGTATTGAAGGCAATGGTCTTGAGCACAAACATACCATTCAACCGGTAGCATCATCATAGTATTACAGACTATCTCATGATTAGATCACAAGCACCATCATCACTATCAGTGTCATCTGACAGCATCAGCTGCATCATCTCTTGAAACCATACTCCATCTGAGTAATCATACATAATGTTGAATAAGTCACTCACTCCAAAGAGTGATACAAAAACCATTCTTCTAATCTGGGCATATGTCCTAGAAGAATAAATGTCCTGGACCATTTTTCGTCTGGAGAATGTCTATCCATCAGTACACGAACCATCCATCTAGATGATAATCATTTTCAACACCACTGATAGTCTTCATGGCAATCAAAACAATGTCATTCAATAGAACACAACTGTTTCTATCCATAGTAGTACACAACTACAATCGAGTGGTACACTACCACACCAAGTAGCACACAGCTACTTAATCAGTGACACATAGTCACAACCAGTGGAACACATCTACCACAATAGCATACATCTATTGTCCAAAGACATAGAGTCTCCAGAGCAATCATATCATCTGATATCAACCTGCATAGAAAAACAATGTCATGATATAAACTGAGTCATATGGGCCATTCTTCCACTCACATCTGTGAGATATGGAAGAGCATCTTCCCCCAGAAGGTAAAACATCAGCGGTGAGCTACTGGACTATTCTTCTCAAGCATAGAAGAATAATTGTCCTGATTTCTGAGCCTGGACCATTCACCTATCTGGGCCATTCCTCCGGCACTAAACAAAGTGCAACCTGGAGAGAATGAGTCTGCCCTAGGGAATGCATGTCCCTAATTGTTGAACCTGGACCATTCACCTAACTGAGCCATTTTTTCGGCACTAAACAAAGTGCAACCTAGAGAGAATGAGTCTGCCCTACGGAATGATTGTCCAGACCATTTCCTAAGGAAATGATTGTCCTGCACCAACCTCCAAAACAGACCATTCTTCGAAACTGATCACAACTATGAACTTCAAAAGAATGACTGCCCGGTGAGGCGGATCATTCTTCTTTATCACTACTGAGAGTGATTGTCAAGAAGAAAGATTGTCCTAGACCATTCCCCCACACTGGCCACAAGGGGGATCGTTTTCTATGGTACATCAGCAATCTATCGAACCATTTTCATTATGAAAATGATTGTTCGATCTGGACCATTTTTCGAACTAGAAAATGCATGTTCGTCAGAAATCTCAAACCACTTTCCAAACTGGAAAAGGAACTACTCATCCTGGACCATTTTTCGAACTGAAAAATGACTGTCCATAAATCAATGACACATCAGTGCTCCCTCCCAACCTAGGAGTCATATCTTCCCTTTTCAATAAGGAAGTCGTCTCCACAAACTCTAGCTTATTTCTTGAGTACACAAACTTTTTCATCTTGGACAGAGGTTTTATCGAAGTATTTGCTATCTGCTCATCTGTGCAGATATATTGGAGAACCACTTCTCTTTTTTTGGACCTCATCATGGAGAATGTAATGCTTGATCTCAAAGTACTTCAGTCTTTCTGGAACACTGGATTTCTCTGAAGGCTTCATATATCTTTCTTGATCTCAAAGTACTTCAGTCTTTCTGGAACAGTGTACAAAAATGTAGAAGGGATTGTTCTTGAAGAATACCTTCCTAGCTAAGAGGGAGAGTTGAAGAATCTATAGCTACGGAAGATATTCTCCTATTGTATTTGATCATGCAAAAACCCTAAAATAATATTATTATGTTGTATTGGTAAAGTCGGCCCAATTGTGACCTTTATTGTAAAATAAAGTCAAATGGTCGAGTTGGCCCCTATTGTAGCTAATGTAAAATGTAACTAAGAGACAATTGTCAAGTTGACCTTAGCAGTTAAAAGGGCAAGTCATTTGTGTATAAATAGAGGGGCTAGACGCCTCATTTATGCACTCATCTCATTCAAGCATAAGAGAGTGAAAAGGTGCGCAAGTTTTGGAAAGAGAGGGAGACGCAGCAAAGGTATATATGTTTTATGTCTTGGCATTGTTCTTGGTTGAAGAATCTATTTAGAAGAAGTTGTTGGGTTTTCTTTCCCTAGAGAGTTTCCCAGGATAATCCTTGTGTCTAACTTGTTTATGTGATTGTCTCTCTTTTAGTGATCTTGTATATGCAATTAATGTGCTAAATAATCATAATAAGAAAAGATGAATTGTAATTGTTAGATGCATAAGTAATTTTTCAACACATTGGAGGGGCAAAAAGACTAAAGAATTTGGGAAGAAAGAATTGTGCCAACACTGAGAAGACAAGGAAGCAAAGGAATAGCTTGTCCAAAGGAGGAACAAAGTTTGTCCAAAGCCCAAATTGTGTACTACAATTAACGATGGAAGCAAAAGAGTGCAATACACCAAATCTCAAATGGAGAGGGTAATCCTTCAATTGTAACAATCCATGAGAAAGGATAAAGCCCAATAAAGCCATTCCATGTTGGTTTTCTTGTGTGTCATTGTTTTCTCTATTTTCCAACATTGTATGTGATTATTTGTTGCTTCTACAATTAAAGGAATGGTCATGGCTTAATGCACAACAAATAGCAAAACATGGATACATTCAATGTTCTGCATAAATAGGAATACATTCTAGTGGATCAGTTTTGACCATAGGTTGACTGATTATGGGTCAATAAGATCTGAGCATCCAAGAGTTGCCTTTAAGTTCAAGCATCTTTTATTTCTACATGACTAATTCCTTATTTATGTGTCAAATTTATTTGGTGATGTTCTTGCCAATGCTAGGTAATGCTTCCCTACTACTATTGCCAAAAAGTACATCCAAATTCCACTTAGTTCTTGACAAAGAGTGCCTTCAAGTTCCCTAAATATGTTGCCCATTTACAAACACCATTGAGATAATAAACAACAAAAGACAATACAAAGAACTCAAACAAATAGGGAAAAGCACATAAATATCTTTCAAGGGATTGCAAAGATAACACATTACATTGCACATTGTATAAGGATGTAGGTCTCTACCAATTCCATCTTGAACACAAAAGAAAGTGAAAGGGAGAGTGAGTTGGAACCTAAGAAGTGAATTGTCTCCTTATTAATTCTCAAAGAGATGTGTTCATTTTATGACCACATAGAGAAAACTACAAGCCTAGGCAAGGAGTTTTCATAACAATCCTCTGAACAACCTAACCAATAACAACTAACATCACCATTTAAATACATGTACAATATCACTTAGTCAAGCTAGACAATATTGAGGAGATTGTCTTATTTTATTTTCCTAAGCCTAGTCTGAAATAATAATAAAAATAAAAAGTGCATGAGGATAAGTATATCAAAAATAGTAATAGTTTGTTTTTGAAGAGTTACCAAATATTTTCAAAACATAGGTAAGAACTCTTAAAACATTTTCTATACAAAAGGATTTCTAAAGACAGTAATATGTTTCTTAGAATGTTTGAGCAAAATCTCAACTCAAGATTATACTAGAAAGTACCTAGTCTTTCAATCAAAATATTTTAAGAGTCCTATGCTTCATATTTTAAGAGATATGAAGAAT
>ML788686.1:4411-18369 GCA_009831015.1 Picea engelmannii | reverse complement strand
TTTTAAGAGTCCTATGCTTCATATTTTAAGAGATATGAAGAATTCTCCTTCTTTGATTGTTGCTTTTATGCCATGTACTCTCATTAGAACAATTATGTTGCATGTTATGTTTAGTTAGGTGCTTGTAAGCCACATCTAGTCCAGCTGGAGTCCTAGAAGTACCATGTTGCTCTTGCACATCATTAGGCACTTCACATATGTTGTAGCGGTAATTAACAGCTATATTAAAGAATGTAAACTTACAAATTACTCATATATGGGTAGCAATTGCAGTCTTGTTTTCTTGCAAAACATTGTATACAACCTCAATGAATCTTAGTTGTCAATGAATACAATCTTATAGTTCCCATTTAAATTATATTATAGCTCAATGTTTTCCATCATATTATTGAATTTTCTTGATTCTCTCTCCTTTTTCTTAGGAAGAAGGATTGCACGAATAGATGAATGTAAAAGTTGGATCATTCATTCATGAGCAACCAAAAATTACGCAGAATATACCAAACTTAACAAGTGACCTAACCAAAATATATAGCTATTAAATTGCCCCGAGTATAGTATGAAATTACACTCAAAACAATTAGTTTTCATCCTACCTAGCACAAACGCATGCATGGCCATGATCTATGTATGCTAAGTGTTGAGTATGTGTTATATTATTTGCATGTGTGTGTGTGGGCCGTCAAATTCGACAACTGTGTCTGACGATCCCAACTATTTTTAGCGATTTTCTAAATTAATCCTGAATTAAGGGATTAGGGTTTTGGTAGCTACGGAATACCTAAAATATTGTATATACTGTATGGTGAATGGTGAAATTAATACAATGAAGAGTTGAAAGGTGTGGCACCAAGGAAGGCTGGTTTTCTCTCGGTTAAGGGTTTCCAGCATAAATCTCTGTGTACTATGTGTATGAGCCATTGATTAATTTATGTTTTGCTTAAGAATTTGTATGCATTGCTTTACTTCACAAGTTTAAAAATTACATGTGGTATCATAGCTCGTTTTTGGCTTCAGGGGGACGCCTTTGTTGCTGAGGGTTTGGCTCGTTCTTGATATATCAAGTTTATCTTGGGTCTGTGATAAACCTGGGTTAAGTGGGAGCTTTTGCAGTGGTGATTCGAGTGTAGAAAGAGGAATGGTGAGCTCTTCTAGAATCGAGATAGAGAAGTTCAACGGTAAAAACTTTGAGCTATGCAAGCTCAAGATGGAGGACCTTCTTGTAGAAAAAGAACAATGGATCATTGTGGATCCTGGTACACATCCTACTGGTACGCAGTCTACTAGCACACGGTCTACTGGTACACAACCTACTAGTACACAAGCTACTAGTACACCACCTACTGGTATGTCGAAGGAAGATTGGGAGAAGTTGGACAAAACGGCAAGGAGTATAATTCGACTATGCCTGGCAGATTCGATGTTTTTGAATGTCTCGGGAGAATCTACAACCAAGGAACTATGGGATAAGTTGGAGAATTTGTATCAGTCAAAGTCCCTGGTAAACAAGTTGTTTCTTCGAAAGAAGTTGTATCATCTTAGGATGGAAGATGGAGATTCTGTGACAGAACATCTAAATGTCTTCAATACTCTGGTAAGTCAACTGGTATACGTTAATATTACGATTGCAGAAGAAGATAAGTGTATTACTTTGTTATGTTCTTTGCCAGACTCTTGGGATAATCTGGTTGTAGCAATTCGTAGTACCACTCAATCTACATTGAAGTATGAGGATGTAGTTGCAACCTTGTTATCTAAAGAGATGAGGCGAAAAAGCATGGATAGTCAGAGCACAGATGCTTTATTTGTAAGAGGTCGTACCCAAGACACGAATCATGGTAAGTCTTGGGGGGGCAGATCTAAATCTACAGGGAGATGTAAGTCTCCAAGAAAACCTTTGAGGAAATGTTGGAAGTGTGGTAAAACAAAGCATTATAAGAAAGATTGCAAGTCTAAGAAGGTTGATAAACCAAAGGGATCTGATAATACCTCTTCCACAGAGGCGAAAACCTCCACTGAAGAAGGAGGTGATGTTTATCTGGCATCTACAAGTACACATGCAAACCGTGGTGTATGGTTAATCGACTCAGGTGCGTCATATCATATGACTCCTCACGGGGAGTGGTTCTGTGAATATGAAAAATATGATGGTGGTGATGTATTCCTAGGAGATGACTCGACAGCCAAAATCATGGGACATGGAAGGGTTAAGTTGTTGCTAAAAGATGGAAGGATTGGAACGCTCCCTGGGGTTCTGCACATTCCAAGACTAGCCAAGAGCCTAATATATGTAAGCAAGTTGGATGATGCAGGAGTGGATACTATATTGGGAAAGGGAACTTGCAAGATGGTAGGAGGAGCAATGGTGTTGATGAGGGGAGTTCGGTGTGGAACTCTGTACAAGTTGTTGGGAAGCACTTATACTAATGTGTGTAACAGTTATGTTGTCCCTAAGAAGAGAAATAAAGAAGACAAGACCAATATTATCCCTAGAAAGAAGACCATGATGTGACATCAAAGACTGGGGCATATTGGAGAAAAGGGTCTTCGAACACTACACGATAAAGGTATGGTTGAAGGTATCTCTAATTGCACTCTGGATTTTGATTTCTATGAACATTGCATATATGGTAAACAGAATCGAGTAATATTCACATCTGGTGCTACAAGAGCAAAGGGGATCTTAGAGTTGATACACAGTGATGTGTTTGGACCTGTGCATGTTCCATCGCTAGGTAAATCTGTGTATTATGTTTCATTCATAGATGATTTCTTAAGGAACAAATGGATTTATTTTCTTAGAAAGAAATCTGAGGTATTTGATAAATTTAAAGAGTTTAAGACTCTGGTAGAAAATCAGACAGAGAAGAAAATAAAGTTATTGAGGACAGATAATGGTGGAGAATTATGCGGAAATGAACTCGAAGAATTATGTAATAAGTGTGGTATAGCAAGACAGAAGACTACTCCATACACACCTCAGCAGAATGGAGTTGCAGAAAGGATGAACAGGACAATTATGGAAAAAGAAAGGAGCATGCTTAGTGGTGTCGAGTTAGGACAGGAATTATGGGCAGAGGCAGTGGGTACAGCATGTTACCTGGTCAATCAATCACCCTCATCAACGCTTGATGATAAAACTCCACACGAGGTATGGACTAGTAAGAAACCCTCTCTTGAACATCTCAAAGTGTTTGGTTGTGATGCTTATGTACATGTTCCAAAGGAAAATAGGAGTAAGTTGGATAATAAAGTTGAAAAGTGTATCTTTATGGGTTATAAAGATGGTGTGAAATGTTATAAGCTTTGGAACCCAGAAACTAAGAAGACTATTTACAGTCGGGATGTTGTTTTTAGAGAGGTAAAATATGTTTCCAAACAGTAATTCCTACCAAAGCAAGAAGAACCTGAGAAAATAGAGTTTGAGTTGGATGATGCAAAATCTGAATCATTTGAAGAAGATGAAGCAGAAAAAGAAGAACCTCATACTCCAGTATTGAGGAGATCAGTGAGGGAAAGAAGGCAACTAGAAGGGTATAGTCCACCTGATTTTCTTTCTAATTTTGGTTTATATATTACTGACAATGATCCTAGAACTGTCGGGGAAGCGGTGAATTCAGAGGATAGTAAACTTTGGAAGAAGGCCATGGTTGAAGAAATGGATGCCTTGGATAAGAATGAGGCATGGGATATAGTTGAGTTGTCAGACGGAAGAAAATATGTTGGTAGCAAATGGTTGTTTAAGAAGAAGTTTAATGCAGAAGGAAAAGTGGAGAAACACAAAGCTCAGTTAGTAGCAAAAGGTTATTCCCAGGTAGAGGGAATTGACTTTGGTGAGATTTTTTCTCCTGTTGCCAAATTAACTTCTATTAGATTTATTTTATCTATTGTTGTTGCTTTTGATCTTGAAGTGGAACAGATCGACATGAAGACAACATTCCTACATGGGGAAATGGAAGAAGAAATCTACATGAAGCAGCCAAAAGGCTTTGTAGTGAAGGGAAAGAAAGAGTTGGTCTGTAAGCTAAAGAAGTCACTATATGCTCTGAAGCAATCACCTAGGATGTCGTACCAAAAGTTTGACACATACATCATTGGATTGGGATTTGTAAGAAGCAGGGTTGATCATTGTGTATATTCCAAGCAGGTTGGTAATCACTTCATTTATGTAGTGTTGTATGTTGATGACATGTTGCTGGTAGGAAATAACATTGATGTTATCAAGGAGGTGAAATCGAAGTTATCCTCCAAATTTGACATGAAGGATCTCGGTGCTGCTAACTTCATTCTGGGAATGGAGATTAAAAGAGATCGTGCAAACAGGAAACTCTAGTTGAATCAGAGAAAATATGTTGAAACATTACTGCAGAGGTTTAATATGCATGGAAGTAAACCGGTCAAGGTTCATATTCCTATAGGTGTAAATTTATCTGCAGATCAGTGTCCCAAGACACAGGAAGAAGAAGAGGACATGTCCCATGTTCCGTATGCCAGTGCAGTTGGCAGTTTGATGTATGCAATGGTCTGTAATAGACCGGACATTGGACATGCCGTGGGAGTTTTGAGCGGGTATATGTCAAAACCAGGGAAAGAGCATTGGACATCAGTAAAGAGGGTCTTCGGGTATTTGCGTGGCACTACCAATTATGGATTTTGCTACCAAGGAAGACCAAGATTGGACAGAGTGGTGGACATACATGGGTTTGTTGATGCAGACTGGGCTAGAGATCTAGATCGCAGAAGATCCACAAGTGGGTATGTGTTTAACCTATTTGGAGGAGCAATCAGTTGGATGAGCAAAAGACAGGTTGTAATGGCACTCTCAACTACAGAGGTTGAATACATGGCAGCCACTCATGCAAACAAGGAAGCAGTATGGTTACAGAGATTGTGTTCAAGAATTGGGTTAGTACAAAAAGCAGTGAGATTAGAGTGTGACAGTCAGAGTGCAATCTTCCTGGCAAAGAACCATACTTATCATTCGAAGACAAAGCATATTGATGTTCAATATCACTTTGTGAGAGACATGGTTGAAGAAAATAAGGTGTTGTTGGAAAACGTTGAAACTTTGAAGAATTTTGCAGATTAATTGACAAAGTCTGTGAGCACAGAGAAGTTATCGTGTGTAGAGTAACAATGGGCATTGTTGCCCTGGATTGTTGACTATGTAATCATGTGAACCCCTGTATGCAAAGAAAACAATAAGTGGGAGAATGTTGGGTATGTGTTATATTCTTTTCATGTGTGTGTGTGTGGGCGCGTCAGATTGGACAACTGCGTCTAACGATTTCAACTTCCTTCGCTCTTTGTGTCGTGTGAGTCGAGTGCTTTCCTGGGGGGTCCCAGGGGGAGGGCAGGTTTGGCCCCCTGGTTACCCGCAACGTTCATGATGCAAGAGCATCGTCAACAAAGCCCACGTGGAGGGACAACTCAACGCCATAGTGCGCCTTTTTAAATTAATCGGAATCTAAAAGCTGGCGTTTTTTTGTAGATCCGTTTTGAACGAATGATTGAAGAAGAGCGAAATGCTCAGAAACTGAATGATCGCAAGAGATATGGGAGTTTCACTCTCAGTCTTGAATGTAACGGAGCTTGAGTAGTTGTTAGTTGTTACTTCGATAGGAGAGGTAGTCGGAGGGAACCCTAGGAACCTTCCTGTATATGTAGATGCATGGCACGCCCAAATGAAATTGTTGGAGGAGTATTGTCATTGAATAGGAAGTAGAATAGTTTGTTTTGAGAGAGTTGAAACTTTGTTACAGTGCAACCTGCACATATTGTAATCGGACATTCATTTTAATAGAAAGAAAGTAGTTTTTCATGCATATGAACTTTCTGTGTGTTTATGTATTTGCATTCATTGTTATGCTTGTCTATGTCGTTCATGTTTTGAATGTATGAACTGGTGAAGAATTGAATAAGTTTCAATTGCTTCTCTTCTTTGAGTTTTCGAGTGCAAGAAGTGCACATAGTCCGCAAGGAGTGCGTTGACAGAGGTGAATTAACCTCAGAGAAGCTCAGGAGAGGTATCATTGATCTTCATCAGCAGAAGTGCAAGGAGTGCACAGGAGCAACTCTTTATGGACTTCAGAGAGAGACAGAGTTATAGAACACTCTGTAAAGAGGAGCTCTGCAAGGTGTGCATCGAGCAAGAGAAACGCCAAGAGGGTCAGAGGAATTTATTTTCAAGAAATTCTTCGGATCTGAGTTTGACGAAATCCCATAAACGCAAGGAGTGCGTGGGAAATCGAAATCCTCCAAGGATCAAGCTCAAAAGGGATAGTGCTTTTCATAAGTGCAGAAGAGACCCAATAGACGAACTCGAAGGAGGAGCAAAGGTCGAAGCCTTTGAATACTTAGAAAATCTTCTAAGTCAGAAGAGATCAGAAGCTCAGGAGAGAGGGCAACAGTGGTCGTTGGATCACAGCGCAGAAGATCATTCATTGCGGAAGAAAGGAAAAGTTTGAGATTTGAGAGTTCCGAAGTCCGGAATTCTGAAACGACCCTAGCCATCGATTTGCGAGAGGGAGATCTGAATTGTTGGAGATAGATCTCGATCGTCCGTTTAAGAGTACTGTCAAGATCGTGAGATCGACGATCACCTCGCATTGCAGGGATAGAAGGTGCTCAAGCTTTACGAAGTCGAGGACGGGCCGCAATCCAAACCACGGTTTTGGAGAAAGGACGCGTGGAGGCTCAAGGTGAATTGCGGGGCGGAAGGTAGTTTGGTCTCAAACCAACTTCGAGCATGCCCGCAATCGCGTGTTTGCGTGAGGTCACCGCCCAAGGTCACCTCTAAGGAGGAGCCAAGGAAAAGAGGAGAGTGGACTTGCTAAAGTCTCGAAGTGATTTGGGACCGTCCATCATCTGGAAGGATGCGTGGTGGAAATCCATCAGTTCAAATGAAGGTGCTTCGAGCGAAACGAGCACACAGAAGTTTGAAACTTCTAAAGCCCAAAGGACCGAAGAGCCGAAGAGCCAAAGCGCCAAAGAGCCGAAGAGATCTGGACCGTTAGATCCGGAGATACACATGGCGACAGATCGCAAGCTTCGGGTAAATTGCATCGGGGTTTCAGTTGAAAGTTGAAACTTCCGAAACCCGAAGACCCGATGTGAATCTAGGTCATCAGATCCAGAGGACAGGTGGCGTGAATCTGTGGCTTCCAGGTAAAGACCCGAAGTAAATATCAATCGTCCGATGCGAAAGAATTAGATCTGAATCGTTGGTTTGGAAGAGACAGATCTCAGCCATCGATCCAGAAGCACCGTCAAGATCGTAAGATCGACGGTCACGCTCGATTGTGAGGCCAGAAAGTGCATGGACGTTAAAATTTTGAAGACGGGCCACAATCGAAACCACAGTATTGGTGAAGGGGTACGTGGCAACTGGAGGTAAATTGCGAGTAGAAAAGCGATTGATCCCAAACCACTCTTGGGCGCACCCGCAATCGTGCGTTTAGGCAAGGACCTAGCCCGAGGTCACATGCGACAAGGGGCTAACGAGAAAAGAGCTAGTACCTGAAACCTGAGAGTTCAACAATTGCGGAAAGAGGTTGCGGGTGCCATAGAACTTGCACCAGAGGGTTGAGAGGACCTGTGTTAATTCGCAAATGAGACCATTATGATCTCAGAGAGCCAATTCGGTTCGAAACTGAAGATCCTAGATTGGGAGGTCGTGCAACCTCGAGGAGAGGAGGGGGGGGTCTGCATCAAGTGGTATTAGAGTATAGTTTTTTGCTTGCAGACAACAGGCAAAAGAAGAAGAGAGATAAAGGAGATAGTCTAATATCATCAAGAGATATCAACATTGATTTGTCCGTAGATTTCAGACAAAGGAGATAGAGAAGACAATCTGACTACATCAAGTAGTATCAAGAACTGAATTGTGTCTGCAGATTGTAGGCAAAGGTGAAAAGGTGAACAGAAATAATCTGATGACATCAAATGGTCTCAGAAGCTGCAGTTTGCCTGTAGAACAACGAGTAAAGGAAAAGGGACAGAGTATTGATGCTCTGTAAATATTGTTGCAAAATGTGCAGCAAATGGTAGATAGCCAGGAGGGATAAAGACAGAAAAGATGGCTACTGAAGGCCATGAGCGTGGTCGAAGAGGAGACCACCAGCAGAAGAGTAAAGCATAAATTGACAAGGAGCTCATTGAGAAGAGCAAGAATGGAACAGTTGACATTGAAGATGCAGCAGGAAACAAAGGTACAATGGAGGTACGAATGGCCTCTGAACAGGAAGGTAAAATGGCATGTTCAAAAGTTGTTGGCCAGAAAACAGCAACAAGAGTTGAGGAAGTGGCTGAGGCATGCTAAAACCCTCAGTGACACAGAGGAGGAACTGATTCACATCTGTGAACCAGAGACTGGGAGAAATCTCAGTGATGAGGAGGAGAAGAGATCAGTGGAGGATCTCATAAACTGTCAGGGGGTCAAAAGTGAACTTTCAAGTTGCCAGGTGGGCAATGAAAGGAGATAAGTGGATGGTCTCATAAACTGTCGGGAGGGCAGTGATGGAAGTTCAAGTTGATAGGTGGGCAATGGAGAGAGATCGGGTGATCTCATAGAATGCCAGGTGGGCAGAGAGAAAATCCCAAGTTGTCAGGTGGGAAAGGGAAAAGAGATGAACTCAGTTGAGAGTTCATATCAGCAAGGAGTGTTGATGGAAGAAGATCAGAGGTGTGTTCTGATCATTGGGGGAATTCAAATATTCCTACAAAATAGTCTAGCAGAAGCTAATACAAGTGTTGCACATGAGGAGGTAGTGCAACAAGAATCCAAGAAAGAGGCCATGGAGCCAAATGCTTTTAAAGCTAACTGTGTCTGTGATGCAGGTGTAGCAGAGGAAAGACAGCCAACAAAGACTGTCAAAGAGGAGAAGAAGGAGCAAACAATGATGTTTGCCCCAGCAAAAAAAGAGGAGAATTCAGATGAATTGCTCACTCAATGGGAGCGAGAGCTGAAGATGTTGGAGGATTGGTTGGACAATCCAAAACCAAAAGATCGCTGCCAGAAGACAGTCATGCAGATTTCAAGAGAAGAGCATTCAGCGGAATTGCTCAAAATTTTCAGCCATGACGCTGAAAGGGAGATAATTGCAGCATTGGAGCTTGCAGAAGAAGAGGAAGCAGACAACATAGATTTTGTTGAGTTGTATGAGGAATTAGAATCCCAAGAGAGAAGAGTAAATATGCAGAGTAGGCATCTCGAACAGGCCAAATTGGAAACAGGTAGAGGATCATACCAGCCTGGGGAGCAACTGGAGGAAGTTGGAGTTGAACCAACACAAGAGGAGATGACAGAAGTCAGTCTGTCAGAGGAGGAAGTTGAGCAACAACTTAGTGGTGAGATTGCAGAACTGGAGCTTGCAACAAAGTGGCCAACTAATGCCATAGGAGATGAAGATAACATGAAAGTTGAGATTGATCAGATTGGTGAAGAGGAGAAAGAGCACACATTTCAATGTGCCCGAGAGATGGAGAAAGAAGAGCATTCAGTGGAACTGCTCAAAAATTTCAGCCAAGGAGTTGAGCAAGAGATACGAACCTACAGCAGAGGAGGAAGAAAAAAATAGCATGGATCTTGTTGATCTGTGTGAAGAGATGGAGGCCCTGGAGAGAATGGTAAAAATGCAAAAGCATGTTATCCAACAAGTCAAGTTGGAAATTGATGGAGAGAAAAGGAAACAGAGCATACTGCAGGGGGGAAACCAGCCAATGGACCAGCTGGACAAAGAAATAGAGGAGATAAAGAGATTGATGCTGGAAGCAACACAAGAAGCAATCATTAGAGAAGTATGGGACAGAAGAAAACCTACAGGAGCAGCATGGAAAAAGACGTTGCGAGGAAAAGGAGCAGATGAACAGCTCTAAGAGAAAGTATGGGACCCTGGAGGATCTCAACAACATGGCAAAGGGAGCCATGAGCAGGAGTTCATGTTTTTCCAAGCAGTGGAGTATGATGCAGGAGCATCATCAGCAAATCCCACGTGGAGGGACAACTCAGCGCCATAGTGCGCCTTTTTAAATTAATCATAATTTAAAAGCTGACGTATTTATGTAGATCCGTTTTGAACAGATGATTGAAGAAGAGCGAAACGCTCGGAAACTGAATGACCGCAAGAGATCTGGGAGTTTCACTCAGTCTTGAATGTAACAGAGCTTGAGTAGTTGTTAGTTGTTCCTTTGATAGGAGAGGTAGTCGGAGGGAAACCTAGGAACCTTCCTGTATATGTAGATGCATGGCATGCCCAAATGACGTTGATGTAGGAGTATTGTCATTGAATAGGAAGTAGAATAGTTTGTTTTGAGAGCGCTGAAACTCTGTTACAATCCAGCCTGCACATTGTAATCGAACATTCATCTTAATAGAATGAAAGTAGTTTTTCCTGCATATGAACTTTATATGTGTTTATGTATTTGCATTCATTGTTATGCTTTTATATGTCGTTCATGTTTTGAATGTATGAACTGGTGAAGAATTGAATAAGTTTCAATTGCTTCTCTTCTTTGAGTTTTCGAGTGCAAGCAGTGCACATAGTCTGCAAGGAGTGCGTTGACAGAGGTGAATTAACCTTAGAGAAGCTCAGGAGAGGTAGCGTTGATCTTCATCAACAGAAGTGCAAGGAGTGCACAGGAACAACTATGTGTTGAGTTCAGAGAGAGGCGGAGTTATAGAACACTCTGTAAAGAGGAGCTCTGCAAGGTGTGCATCGAGCAAGAGGAACGCCAGGAGGGTCAGAAGAATTTATTTTCAAGAAATCCTTCGGATCTGAGTTTGACGAAATCCCAAAAACGCAAGGAGTGTGTGGGAAATTGAAATCCTCCAAGGATCAAGCTCAGAAGGGATAGCGCTTTTCATAACTGCAGAAGAGACCCAATAGACGAACTCGAAGGAGGAGCAAAGGTGGAAGCCTTTGAATACTTAGAAAATCTTCTAAGTCATAAGAGATCAGAAGCTCGGGAGAGAGGGCAACAGTGGCCATTGGATCACAGCGCAGAAGATCCTTCATTGCGGAAGAAAGGAAAAGTTTGAGATTTGAGAGTTATGAAGTACGGAATTCCGAAACGACCCTAGCCGTCGATCTGGGAGAGGGAGATCTGAACTGTTGGAGGTAGATCTCGGTCGTCCGTTTAGAAGCATTGTCAAGATCGTGAGATCGACGGTCACCTCGCATTGCGGGGATAGAAGGTGCCCGAGCTTTACAAAGTCGAGGGCGGGTCGCAATCCAAACCATGGTTTTGGAGAAAGGATGTGTGGAGGCTCAAGGTGAATTGCGGGGCGAAAGGTAGTTTGGTCTCAAACCACCTTCGAACGTGCCCACAATCGCATGTTTGCGTGAGGTCACCGCCCAAGGTCACCTCTAAGGAGGAGCCAAGGAAAAGGGGGGAGTGGACTTGCTAAAGTCCCGAAGTGATTTGGGACTGTCCATCATCTGGAAGGACGCGTGGCGGAAATCCATCAATTCAGGTGAAGGCGCTCCGAGCGGAACGAGCGCACAGAAGTTTGAAACTTCCTAAGCCCGAAGGACCGAAGAGTCGAAGCGTCGAAGAGCCGAAGAGATCTGGATCGTTAGATCCAGAGAGACACGTGACGACAGATCGCAAGCTTCGGGTAAATTGCATTGGCGTTTCAGTTGAAAGTTGAAAATTCTGACACCCGAAGACCCAAAGTGAATCTGGGTCGTCAAATCCAGAGGACAAGTGGCGTGAATCTGTGGATTTCGGGTAAAGACCCGAAGTAAATATCAACCGTCTGATGCGGGAGAATTAGATCTAAATCGTTGGTTTGGAAGAGACAGATCTCAGCCGTCGGTCCAGAAGCACCGTCAAGATCGTAAGATCGACGGTCACGCTCGATTGCGAGGCCAAAAAGTGCCCGAACATTAAAATTTTGAGGACAGGCCGCAATCAAAACCATGGTATCGGTGAAGAGGTACATGGCAACTGGAGGTAAATTGAGGAGAGAAAAGCGGTTGATCCCAAACCACTCTTAGGCGCACTCGCAATCGTGCATTTACGCAAGCACCTAGCCCGAGGTCACATGCAACAAGGGGCTAACGAGAAAAGAGCTAGTACCTGAAACCTGAGAGTTCAGCAGTTGCGGAAAGAGGTCGCGGGTGCCATAGAACCTGCACCAGAGGGTTGAGAGGACCTATGTTAATTCGCAAATGAGACCATTACGATCTCAGAGAGCCAATTCGGTTCGAAACTGAAGATCCTAAACCAGGAGGTCGTGCAGCCCTAAGGAGAGGAGGAAGGGTCTGCATCAGTTCAGCTCTAGGTGATAGCCCAAAGCCGACGAGGTTCGGGGAAGCGCCCTGAAATTTTTTTTGGGTGGTTTTTGCTATTTTTAGCGGTTTTCTAAATTAATCTCGAATTAAGTGATTAGGGTTTTGGTAGCTACGGAATACCTGAAATATTGTATAAATTATATGGTGAATGGTGAAATTAATATAATGAAGAGTTGAAAGGTGCGGTACCAAGGAAGGTTGGTTTTCTCCCGGTTAAGGGTTTCCAGCGTAAACCTCTATGTACTATGTGTATGAGCCATTGATTAATTTATGTTTTGCTTAAGAATCTGTATGCATTGCTTTACTTCACGGGTTTAAAAATTACAAATGTAACGTTTTCCATACTTGTTGAAATTAATGCAGTTGCAAGAGCCATTCTCCGGAGGATGGAAAAAACCCTAGCTATGGACTAGGGCCCCCAGCACACTCCTCGGGTTTCTCGGTATGAGACCAACCAGTGAGAGCCATGGCAAAAGACCCTAGTGAGGGCCCCCAGTATATGACTGGGGTTCTTGGTCTTGGCCCAAGCAATAAGCCCCTAGATGTGTCTAGGGCCCCTGGATGTGTTCCAGGGAATCCTTACTCAGTGCTTGGATTGATCCTTGGATATGTTCCTTGGTGGTTGATATAAGTCCCTAGATGTGTCTCGGGCCCCTGGATGTGTTCCGGGGAATCCTTGCTCAGTGCTTGGACTGATCATTGGATATGTTCCTTGATGGTTGATATAAGTCCCTAGATGTATCTAGGGCCCCTGGATGTGTTCCAGGGAACCCTTGCCTAATGCATGGGTTGATCCTTGGTCTTGTACCTTGGTGGATAAGACCCTAGATGTGTTATAGGGACCCCATATGTGTTCTGGGACAACCTGGTCTTTGACCAGGTAGATCTTGGTGAAATATCAAGATGTGATGATGTGTGATCCTCTTCCTCTCTCCCGAGATGGTCCATGAGACCTAGGAGTACCTATGAAGATGTACATGACCACATTATTGATGTACCCTCTAATGCAGTGATGATAAAGTTTATAGGTCATTATGAGACTCATGTGGACATGTTTTGCCATTATTGACCCTCCCTTGACTTTGTTCAAACAGGTACCCACTTGTTGTTTTCCTCTTGTTTTATGTGATTCGGGTTTTACTTTATGTGATTGGAGTTTTATGTTATGTGATTGGGGTTTTATATGTGTTTAGGGTTTTTTAAATTAATATTAATATTAATTGACATTTTAATTAATATTTATATTAATTAAATGTCAATATTTAATTATAAATTGAATTGCCTTAACCCCTCTCCCTAACTATAAATAAGACCCTACCCTCTAGCATTCTATTACACTCACTCTCTCCTCTCTCCTTGCTGCGGCTACCTCAGTGACTACTCTCCTTTGTTGGTGCGGCCTCTCTTTTGTTATCAGTTCAGCTCTAAGTTTCCTTTGTTGGTGCGACCTCTCTTCTGGCTATCAGTTTTCAGATCTGAGTGTTTTGGTCATGGCTGGAAGCTCCTCCTTGCTATCTGTTGGTGTATAGGGTGCATGCGGCCCCTCTTCCTACAGCTTCCGGATCTGCCTGAGCCGTGAGGCCTCCCTTGTGTTGCCAGGTCTGTTCAAAGAAGCCGCAGCCCCTCTTCCTTAATAGCCAGGTCTGTTCAGAGAGCCGCGGC
>ML788685.1:775457-787949 GCA_009831015.1 Picea engelmannii | reverse complement strand
TGCATGGTGTATTGTGGCGTATTGGTGTAACTCTTATACTATTGTTCATTTCTCATTGGATATAATTGAATGGTTTAAGTATAAATTGAAAAAGGTTTTAAATTGTACTTGATACTGATTCACCCCCCTCTCAGTATCAACAAGAGGATACCCGCCCATAGAAGTTTTAGGTTGTAGGACCATGAAGTTAGCGAGATATTCCCATGAATCCACAGAGATCACTACATCTTCTAGAATTCCCTTTGGTGTGATGGTTGACCTATCAGTGAGTTGAAGTACAGTGGGGGTTCCCCTAAGGAATGTAAGGCTTAAGGATTGCATGGTCTCATGTGTCATAATGTTAATGGTGGCCCCTAGGTCAATTAACATATTAATAATAAGTGTATTGTTTATTTTCACATTAACAACTAGAATGCCAGGGTCAGAGTATTCATTTGCAAGAACTCCTCCCATCATTAGGTCTGATAGTTTTCCCATGACATGAATGGTTTGGGGATTCTTTCTTTACTACCAGTTTTCCTCAAACAAGTTTCTTGTACCACTTTTGAATAAATAGGAACATCCTTAATTTCTTGGAATAATTGTATTTTGACACACACATTTTTGAGTTCTCCTAAGAAATCAAACTCAAGTTGTATACAAGATTTGTCTTTATTTATCCTTTGAGGATAGGGTGGGTTTTGGAGTGTAGGGTGGGAATTCTTTGTTTTTGAAAGTTCCTGAGATTGTTTTTTTATTTTATTCTTCTCTTGGGACCTCCTCATTTAATTCATCAATGCTAATGCGAGGTTTTTCCTTGGTTATATTCTTCCCATATCTAAGGTGAGTATTGTTACTTTCTAGGGAAGAGATGGAGTAAGTAGGGTAGGTTGCAAGTCCAACAACTTGCAGTGGTTGTGTTGGCCTTCCATTATTTGGGTTAGGTATGGGATGTGTAGGTAGTTATGTTCAAGGAGGGGTGGATGTAGATGCTTGCATTTGTGGTGGGGAAAGAATTTGCATGAGTGGTTGTGTCATAAGTTGTTGGGGTCCTTCCATGGTGGGATTTCTCCATCCTTGTTGCCAAAACTGATTAGGAGGAGGAGCTACCCATTGTTGAGTCGACATACCCCACGATTGAGAAGAATATTGCATTGAAGTGTTAGTCCAATATGAATTGAAATATTGAGATTGTTCTTCGATCATACCTTGAGGTTTAGGTTGTTAGGGTTTATTTTGAGATATGTAGCACAATAGTTCTAGCTCCTTGGATTTTTTATAATTGGCCTTTAGTCTAGGAAAGGATGGAAAATTATGTGTATCATGGTCCTTGCTGCATATTCCATAGAACTCAATTTGATCCAACGAATATTCCCTCTTCTGATGCTTCTTTCTACACTTTAGGAAAAACATAGCCAATGATCCGTCTATTTCTTCTTGCTTCTTATTTTTCTATAGTGCATCCAGATGGGAGCTTAGGGAACTAAGCATATAGGTTTTAAAATCCTCTAACACGTTCTCTATTTTTTTCCTCATTACTCAACTTCCATCATAATTTCCTATTCTTTCCAACATATCTCTTGGCCCTTTTCTTGTTTTAGATGTTACTCTAGAATACTTACGACACAATTCCAAGATAATATCATATTCTATCCAAAATAAATCTGCCTCGCCCATAAGGTTGAGGAGTTCTATACAATAATCTCAGAGTCCTATTAAAACTAATACACATCTCATTTCAAGAGCTAAGTCTCCTTGTTTTTCCCTTTTCAGGTTATAGGTGAATGTTGGCACAAGGGCAGACCCAAGGTTCAATGCTCAAGAGCACACCAAAAAAACCCTATCTACCAACCCTTTCGGCAACACCTACGAAGTAGATGAAGTCTCACCCGAGGTAGAGGCAGGGGTGGTTGCAAGACTCAAGTGTCTGCAACCTTAGCTGGGACACAAATTTGTGATTATAACACTTAGCAAGCACTTAGCATAGATCATTCATCAATATTCCACTTAGACCTACTTCGTCGACATAACAGCGCATCGCAACATTCACTTAGAGATAGGTCATTTCATCACTTAGCAACAATAAGACAGATCAGATCCAATAGACCAAGTACTTAGCATATCCATACACATCAGATCTAACATTCATATACATCTAAGAAACAAAAAGCATGAATAGATCTATATAAGTATATAAAATCACTTAGCACTATGAAACATATAAGAATACGCACAAATCAAAACACACAGTATTTACGTGGTTCACCCCCACCCTGGGGCTATGTCCACCAACTCTTCATCTTCTTTATTAGATTCTCTCAATATCTTACATGCACAGAGCCTCAATATCAACTTCAAAGAGGACAGGAGATCTACGCACTCTTTGCTAGATCCTCCTTCCTCAAGCTAGGTTACATAAACAACTCTACATACAGTCACTTGCACTCAGCTCTGCAAGTCTCACACAGTATGCATAATGTAAATTATAACCTTGTACAATATCTACTGCAAACTGATATTCAGAAAAGAACAAAAAATATACAATGGAAAACACAAACATTACATAGAGATTTTTCATCTGGAAACCCAAACCGGGAAAACCAACATATATTATATTCATACATTGTGTTACATTGTTTACAATACAATATACATATAGGAGCCAGCGAAATCCAAAACCCTAACCCAATGACCTGGATTAGTCCAAAACCCTAATTCCTTAACCAGAAATAGAAAACCATCGGCAAAAAACCATGTGCCGAAAAACCACCTAATATCATGTGGTCCCGAAAATATGTCGTCCCAGAAATATGTCGACCCGACGGAAATATGTCGGCCCAAAAAAAAAAATTCAGGGGCGTTGCACCCCCTGAGGGGGGGCCTAGAATCCCCCCCTCTAACCCCCCTGTGCGCCCAGTGCAAGAACTCATACACTACTACTCATGCAAAGAATATAACACATACCCAACACACAAAGCATTTACAATCTTTCCTACACTTAGCACAACTTACAATCCTTTGATCACATAGATCAAACACACTTTCTACAAAATTGGGAATAAACATGGGTAAACCCATGGGCCGACATCCATTTCCCATTACATATTCCCCAAAACCCAAAAAGGGACCCAAAGTGGGCCTAGCTTCCACAATCTTCTCTTCGCTTGGTTCTTCAACTTCGATAGGCTGGCAAAGTCCCAAAAATGGTCAAATATGACCAAGTATTCATCAAAACTTGGTCAAGGGACAACAAGCCCCCAACACTCACCTGTGACTCATCCCTAGTCACTCTGGTTTGTGAAACTCTGCCTCAAATTCCTCGAGCTTGGCTTGGGCTACTTCAATATGCTTCTGTGCCATGAACTCTTGCTCACTGAACTCCTGGATGAGTGTGTCATTCACCGACCCTTCTAGGCATTGCTGTACTAAATCCATGACCTATTCCAGCTCTATTCCTTGGCTCTCAATCTTTGTAAATAACTGATATGCCTTATCCTGCACTTGTTGAAGTTGTTGTGCTACTTCCATTACCTTTCTCTGGATTGTATGAATATGTTGTTGGGTGGTGCATTGTTCGTGAGATCACTTCATTCTCTCTATGGGTGATAGAGCTTTCAGCTGTACCTGTAGATTTTCGGCATCGTACTTCACCTCCTGGAGCTACGACACCAATTTATGAAATTTTGTGTTCTTAGTTAGGTTCTCATATATTTTCACACTTCTACTGCTTAACTGTTTTCATTCCTCAGTGAGTGTTTTAATCCTTTCTACTGTGCTCTAGGTAGTCATTTCTCATTGGTCGTGCACTTCTTGCGGGGTACTTGGTATGGCCTGAAGCTCTAAGTCCACGACTCTTTGTTGAAGTTGTTGAATGACTTCAACAAGTTTCATCACTTGGCATTCTATGGGTTATTATGCCTTCTTCTCTAAAATGGTCACAAAGAGAAATGCTATGTTGACTGCTTCTTTAATTCTGATCTACTTCTCGAGTAGCTGCTCTTTTTCTTTTTGGATCTTCGCTATGTCTTATTCAAATTTCGATTGGAGGGTGTCCTTCTCTTGTTGCGTAGCTCAACGTTGTTCAATGATTTCCTCCTGTGAATTCTTTAAGGCCTGGGTGGCCTGCGTTGTTTCTTCCTGTGCTTTTCGAAGGTGTACTTCGACCATATCGACAATCTTGTGGAGTTGAACTGGTTCATCTTCTTCTATGGTTCCTTTTGGCAGGGGCACCGTGGAGACTACGCGGCTAGACTGGAGGGCTTGCTATACTCCTTGGAGTTCAATTTCTATATGGTTATACATCTTCTCTTGCTTCGCCTCCTGCTTCTCTACTATCTCCTTTGAAACATCATTCACAGCTACAATGATGAAATCAAAGTCGTGCAATGTTAGGGTAGTTCACATCTTGGTTACAGGGGTTCTTGGTTTCTTTCGGGAGGAAGATTTCAGAGGTGAAAGCTTCTTTTTCTTCGAGAAGTCTTCTTCGTCCCTAGGCGGTGGTACTTCACCTTTCTGTTGTTTAGTATCTGTGCCTTCTATCTCTTCATCATCACCTCCTTCACCTGGTGTGATAGAATCAGTTCTTACAGATGCACTGTCTACATCATGAACCTCTTCAGGATTCTTCGTCTGGCACAGTTTCTGGGCTATCAATATTGGACAGCTCTGTGGGGTTTTCTAGGATGAGGAGGTCTGCTAACCAGTCCTTGGTGATCTCTTCAATATCTTCCACGGTCAACTTGAAATATGACTGCAACTGCTGCTTGTGCTTATCTTCTCGCGTTGTTATATAAATGAAGTGGCAATCCACGTTGAACTTCATTAAGGGCTTGAATCTGTGGAGTGTGTTTGTGGTAATCAGAGGCATCGACTGGATGGAAGTCTTCATATGGTTGTAGTATGTGTGGAAGATGACATTTGACTACCATTGTTTTCTCATATGGGTTGAGTACCACAGGGTACTGAACATCGCAACCAAAGGTTCAAATGGCTCGGTCTCTGGGAAAGTGGCACCCTTCGACATCTCCCATGCTATGAAGGCAATCAGTATAAGAAGACAAGTAAAATGGAATTTGTACCCTTGGTATTTCACTTCCATACAATCCAGTTTGAGTTGATTCACCAAGTACTTCTCCTAATTCATTTGAAGGCCTTCTGTGAACTTCCTGACGAGATCAAATACGAACCTGGTCACTTGTGTGGGTCGGTTCTTGTGAACTAGATTGCCTGCGATCAACTGACAAGAAAGGCGCACTACGCCACTCTGAATAGAGGCTACCTTTTAGCCTCGCATTCCCTTCTCAACATCACCATAGGTTTCTTTGATCTTCGCTGCTAGTGCTCTATCTGTGGTCTTGCCAGGATAAAACTCTTGCGGGTCAGGGCCTTGCATGCTGAGTCCGATGATCTGATTGATCAAGGTCGGATCCACTGTGACACAGTGGTTCAACCACAAGTAGCCTCTGTGATAGCAGGACAAAAGCAACTTCATGCACGCATTCACCTCCTGGTACATTCCAAAGTGCGAGATCTTCATGACATTCAACAATGTCGACTGCGCGAGGTTCTGGGTCTAAGACTGTGGCACAATCTTTGAGTTCTTTCCCTTCATCTTCGTTAGATATTTGTGTGGGGCAAGCATACTATAGAATTTCTTGTCGCCGAGGTTGAAGTCGCTAAACTTCAATGCAATGAGCTTGTCTTGATTAGCATGAACTGCGTGCACCCATTTCGGCAGGTACGTAGTGACCATAGAATATTCGAACTCTCGGGGCACACTGTCATAGTTGATTTCACCATGCAGAGGGGGTAGGTAAGCACGAAAAACACTCGGGATCACTTTAGCATTTGCAATATCATCTCTGTGTTTAGTACGCTTTTCATCGGTTTGTCAGGATGGTCTGGCTCGAGGAATGGATGAAGACGTTGCTACTCCTCTGGTCGATGATGCTTGGACTCCAGTGGACATTCCTCTTTATGACATGACTCTCTTAGTCATTAAATCAAGCAGAAACTCTGTTACAGATTCTTCAATTGCGGTGAGCTCATTGGACATATGCGCTCGAGATAAATTATCGAGGTCACAATAATATTAAACATTGCTCAGGAGTGAACAACAAGGGCACGAGGATCACTATATATGCTTCCTTAGTCTACAGGCTTCAAATTCTCAATTGGAAAAAAGTGTTCTTTGTGCATGGTGCGACAAGTTAAATAAGAAATTTGGCAATGGTCTGTTTGCAATGGGTATGAAGCTTCTATGAACATTGATCCGTATGTTATGGTGCAGTCCAATGGTCTAGTGATGATCCTTTAATGCATTTATGTCCATTCAGGGTGGAAGTCGAACAGGTATATTGGGACAACGACTATATTTCTTCGCCACGACGAAGTGCCCTAGGTTGTTGTTTTGATATCCCAGTGAAGCTCCCATTCTGCAAGTTTTCTTTCTGCAATGTTCCATCTGGAATCTCCTGTAACATTTCAAACTTCTCCCTCTTCTTACTTAAATTTCGAGCCTTCTTCCCAGTGAGCTTCAACTAGGTCTGTCTTTTTCTGTTATGATTCTTATCTTCTGTGCGTTGTTGATATTCTCTTCGGGGTAATAATTCTTCTTTCTCTGGGACAGGTGCTTCAGTCTTCTGTGAGCCTTCTAACATTCTTTCAGCTTCGACATTGGGAACTCTAGTGTCATAAAATCTTTTAATTCTTGTTTCTTCTGTTCCAAAGCTTCTGCTTCTTTCTTATGTCTAACTTGATCTCGATAAATCCAAGGTTTTCCAAGTAACATAGTAAATGGGGAACTTTCCTCGATAAATTTAATAATCTCAAAATCTTCCTTTGTCGAAGTTCCATTAGCATTCATAGATATCTGAGTGAGCCTTCCACATAAGTTCACCAATTTTCCTATGAAGAGTCCTATTCCTCCTAGTGAAGGGATCATAGCAGGCCTTCCTATAGCATCCCAAGTTCTTTCTGTCATAACATTCACCTGTGTTGTCTCATCCAGAACACAGTCAATGTTGAAGTATCATGTTCTTACCTCGATGCATTCCTTTTCTTTAAAGATATCTGATAATCTAACATGTTGGTGGTCATTTAAAGTTTCTTTCATCTATAGTAATAAATTCTTTGATTCTTTCTAAGGTTTTGGATCTACCTTAGGGTTCAGATTCATTCCTTCAAGCTTCGCAATCATTCTACGACAATCCAACACTTCGTGGTCCAAATCTTTGCAACATAAACAACTAGATTTCCCACCAGGGCATTCCTTAGCAAGATGTCCTGATCTTTTGCAACTGTAACATAGGGTTAATCCTCTCTTTATTTTAAATGATCCCCAACCTATTCTGTACTACGCACTAGGATCATGGTAGCTAGCTTGCAAAAAATTCTTTCTAGGATCATGCATCCATTTGTTAGTCCAAACATTATTTCTATGCATAGGTATGACATATCTATTATTATTCTTATCAGATCTAGTCATATCAAACTTTTTTTCATCTAACAATGCCCTAGTTTTTAAGCTAGGACATAATCTATCAAACATACCTAGATCCATGCTCTAGAAAAAAAAATTTCCACTTATCTTACTTATATAGGGCACAAAGCTTCTAGATCTAAGAACTTTTAACTACTCTTACCTTTATCAAAGCACAAAGCTTACAGATCTTACCTATTTTCTGCAGGAACTTCTACTTTTACCTTTATTAGAGCACAAAGCGTTCAAATCAACCTCTTTTCTTGTAGATCTGACCTCTTTTCTTCAGATATGACCTTTCTTTCTTGGCACAAATCTTCACAGGTCAAGTAGAATACTGCCCACTAGGGAAATAGATCTATGCATAGAGATTTCACAGTTTCAGGACAAACTTTTGCACAAAGCTTTCTCTTCCTTAGTTCCCAGCAATCATAGTTTCGAGTCTTGACAATGGAACCATTTGTTGGCATAGGGGTAGACCTAGGGTTCAATGCTCAAGAGTGCACCAACAAAACCCTAGTTATCGGCCCTTTCGACAACACCTGTGAAGCATATGAAGTCTCACTCGAGGTAGAGGCAGGGGTGGTTGCAAGAGTCAAGCATCTGCAACCTTAGCTGGAAAACAGATCTGTGATTATAACACTTAGCAAGAAATTAGCATAGATCATTCATCAATATTCCACTTAGACCTACTTCACTAACATAACAGAGCATCGCAACATTCACTTAGATCTAGGTCATTTCAACACTTAGCAACAACAAGATAGATCAGATCCAATAGACCAAGTACTTAGCATATCCATACACATCAGATCTAACATTCATATACATCTAAGAAGCACAAAGCATGAATAGATCTATCTAAGTATATCAAATCACTTAGCACTATGAAACATCTAAGAATGCACACAAAGCACAACACACAGTATTTACGTGGTTCACCCCACCCTGGGGCTACGTCCACCAACTCTTCGTCTTCTTTATTAGCTTCTCTCAATCTCTTACATGCACAGAGCCTCAATATAAACTTCACAGAGGACAAGAGATTTGCACACTCTTCGCTAGATCCTCCTTCCCCAAGCTAGGTTACAACAACAACCCTATATACAGTCACTTGCACTCAACTCTGCAAGTCTCACACAGTATGCACAAAGCATTTGCAATCTTTCCTGCACTTAGCACAACTTACAATCCTTTGATCACATAGATCGAACACACTTTCTACATCACCTATCTTTCTATTTATATATTACAAAACTGGGCCTAAACGTGGGTAAACCCACGGGCCGACATCCCTTTCCCATTACATATTCCCAAAAACCCAAAAAGGGACCCAAAGTGGGCCTAGATTCCGCAATCTTCGCTTCGCTTGGTGCTTCGTCTTCGATAGGCTGTCGAAGTCCCAAAAATGGTCAAATATGACCAAGTATTCCTCAAAACTTTGTCAAGGGCCAACAATGAATCACTAGATGTAATCTTCTAGGATCTAGTCTTCATGCTCCATCATCTTAAAAAATTCCTCCTTTCCTTGTCTTTGCAATAGTCTTGGTATTTTTTCATAAATTTGTTTTTCATTTGGTCGCATGAGTGGATGCTATCCTTTTCGAGACCCATGAACCATCATAACGCAACACTCTTAAGTGTGGTGAGAAAGAGCTTCAATTTCTGGGCATTTTTCACATATCCATAGCCTCTACAAAGTACATAAAACTCAAAGAGGAAGGTATTAGGATCCTTTTTAGATAACCCATAAAAGTTTGGAAAGGTAGAATGAGGTATGTTCTTCATGTTGGTTTCTTCATTTGTTTCTTTGATTGGGAATCTGAAATTCGTGGGTTCCTATTTGATAATTTTGTGTACCATCTCTTTCTGAGGGATGTCTTCTTCCTCAAAAGGTGCATCAGGAAAAAAAAACTCTTTTGAATGATATTTCTCGTTGATCTGCTTCTCTTACAATGGAATCTTAGTGTGCAAAGATCCTTGCACAATCTCTAATACCCAAGGATATGCTTTAGGTTTATTTTTGGCAAGTGAACTTGTTGTTGGTGATAAATAATCCAGTTGATGCGGCTCCTTCCCCTATTGTGATTGACCTGCACTATTAGCATTTCAGGGGATTTTTGAAGAGATAATAAATCTACCTCGTTGATATATATATTTGGGAATAGAAAAGATTAGAAAATCATCCTAAAAATTATTGAAAATAAATCATAACATCTATTCTAGTGAAATGAATAAAAATACACACAACTGAACAACACTACTTTCTTTTGACAATTCCCTGACAATTACACTAAAAATGATAGAATTGTAAATTAGTTTATAATTAAATTAGCATGCAAATAAAGAGTTTTACATTTAATTATCAATTCGGGGCTCATATGGAACTTGCAAACTATCATGCACAATCTATGCAAGATGAGTGTTGTTTTCACTATGGAGTTGTAGCACTTTAATGTCACAACTCAAAGATTCAAGATACCTAATTAAGTCTCCAAACTACAGTATGGCCTAAGTTGCTCTTACAGGAATTAAATCACACTTTGCAGAAATTGAAATCACACTTGCGGAAATTGAAATCACACTTGCAGGAATTGAAATCACACTTGGGGAAATTGAAATCACACTTGGGGAAATTGAAATCACACTTGGGGAGATTGAAATCACACTTGTGGAAATTAAAACATTGTTAGGCCCATGATTTGCACCCCTTTTTTTAATACATTTACCTTGTTTTGGAGATATTTTGAGCCATCTTTTCCTCTCTTTTGATAATTGTTGGAATATTCACCAATACTGAGAGGGGTGGTGAATCAATATTGAGCACTTTTGCCACTTTTAACCAGAACATGTAAACATCAACTTATAAATAGTTTATCATTTATGATTGCATTCAAGATATCATGATAAATTCCATTCAACAATGCATAATGCAAAACATAGATACACAATACACACAAATTTTATGTGGAAACCAAAATGTGAGAAAACCACATAATGATTTCTTATATACCAGAAGATTACATTCATAGGAAGCACCAAATTTCAAAATTATCCAGCACCAACAGGAAGGAGGAACCAACCCCCTAGTTATAGGATCCAACCTGAAGGAAGCTACAAATCCCTAAATTCTCTAGCTCCAACCCCTTAGTTTACAAGCTCCAACCAGAAGGAAGCAATGACTCCTTAGATTATCAAGCTCCAACTAGAAAGAGGTTCCAACCCCCTAATTTACAAGCTCCAAATTGAAGGAAGTTATGACTCCTTGTATTCTCCAGCACCAACTAGAAGGAGTCTCCAACCCCTTTTCCTTTCCCCTTCCTTTCTCCCTGAAATATAAATGGAGACTCAACCTGTCACTGCCACTGTCACTGATATTGATACATAATCATCAACCTATCACTATTACTGTCATTGATATTGATACATCATCATCAACAAAACCAGATTCATTCACATAAATCATATACCAAGATCACCAAGAACATCTCTCAAAACATATGTCAAACATCATCAAGATATGCATCAAACCATGTGCCTGTTGGAAATTTGGTTTGGACAATTGCTTGTCATTGATGTCAACCCTTAGAGAATTCTTGAAGACCCATATAGGTGATCGAGTCAAACCTTAGAGAATTCTAGAATCCCTAGATATGTGTATGAGATTGTTGGACAATTGGTTGTCATTTGTATGGTTGACATTATTGGTAAGTTGATTGATGTCATCCCTAGAAGAAGTCTGAGAGATGGGTGTAATTGAAAAAGTCTACAAGAAGACCCAAAGGTGTGGTTTTTGAACTTGAATTTGTTTGAGGAATTTGAATGAGAATGATAGCGTAAACACAGGTAACATACTCATGGATGGGTAGTTCGTGTCATGTCATTTCCAATGATAGGTGGTACACCACGTGGTTCCTCACGATTGAGGAGTTATGGACTCATGAAGCTGGAATCCCATAAGAATGGTTAAGAATCCCTAAACAATTACAAAGTCATCAATTAAGGGAAACGTGGTTGTAACAAGAAACTATAGGTTGACCCTAAAATTAAGAAAAAGGGTAAAACAATTATGATCCTAAAATTAGTAAAAATGGTAAAATAGTTATGACCCTAAAATTAGAAAAAAAGGTAAAACAATTAAAACCCTAAAATTAAGAAAAAGGGTAAAACAATTATTACCCTAAAATTAGGAGAAAGGGTAAAACAATTAAAGGGTAAAATAGTTGTAACAATAAATTAATTAAGGGTGAAGTGGTTACAACAATAAATTAATTAAGGGTAAAGTGGTTGAAAATAAGTTACATGGAAGAGTATAAATACACATCAAGAGTCTCTCATTCTCATATACAAGTTCATTGAATATCTATCCAGTGAACACTTGATCTATTGGTGAATATGAGGTAGCGAGGATGAGGTCAAGTAAATGGGATGCTTGTTTTAGGTTGCAACAAGGTATGATGATGCAACAAGGTTGCTAAAAGATTAAAGGTATGTCTCTATGCATGTTTTGAAGGTTATATATTGGTGATGGTATGGTACATGTTGAGGTATATTTTGGTAATGTTATTGTGCATGGTTTATGAGTTATCTTTTGGTATATGGTTGAGGCATATCATGAGGGATATGGAACATGTTTGAGGTACATAGATTATGAATGTTGGCACATGTTTGAGGTACATAGATTACGAATGTTGGAACATGTTTGGTAGACGGTTTGGATGCATATCTTGATGAGGTTATGATACATGTTTGGTGATGTTAGTACATGACGAGACACATATTGGTGATGTTATGGTTCATGGTTTGATGCATGGTTTGGCACATGGTTGAGGCACATATATTGATGATAATATGGTGCATTGTTATAGGCACTTGTTGGTGATCTTGGTACATGTAATGTCCCCCACCTCTTAGAGAGGTAATGAGGAGACTCAGTGGCCTGGGCACCCCCACTAGGTCATAGTCTCACACTGAAGGGGGGAAAAAGTCAAGAAGTTAAAAGTTATATTTTTAAGTTGACTTAAGAAAGGAAA
>ML788685.1:752287-762848 GCA_009831015.1 Picea engelmannii | reverse complement strand
ATTTGGGAGAATATTGCTACAACACCACCCAACATATGTCCATTGGCATGTCACCCTTCAGAGCTTTATATAGCTATGATCCTTTATCATTTGTGGAGATTGCATTTGGTGACAACAGGGCTCCGATGGTACAAGATTGGATATAGCAGAGCCAAGACATTCTCATGGAATTGAAGGATCATTTACAAAGGGCACAAAACCAACAAAAGGTCGAAGAAAACAAGCACATAGTAGATCGTACCTTTGAGGTTGGTGATTTAGTCTATTTGAGGTTGCAACCATATAGGCAGGCCTCCATTAAAAGAACCAGAGTGGAGAAACTGCAGCCACGTTTCTTTGGACCTTACAGAGTCAACAGGAGGATAGGGGCAGTAGCTTATGAGTTGGAGCTTCCACAGGGTAGCAAAATTCACAATGTCTTCCATGTCTTGTGCCTTAAGAAGGCCCTCGGTCAACATGTCAGGCATATTGAGGAATTACCTCCCATGGATGAGGAGGGACAACTTTTTTTGATTCCAGAGGAGGTGTTAGAAGTCCGAGAGAAGAGGCTCCAAAATCGAAGCATCAAGGAGTATCTAATCAGGTGGAAGGATTTACCCATTGAGGATTCCACTTGGGAGCAGGAGCATGTGGTTAGAGAAGCAGGTTTGGAATTGCTTGAGGACAAGCAATTTCAAGCAGGGGAGACTGTAATGTCCCCCAGCTCTTAGAGAGGTAATGAGGAGACTCAGTGGCCTGGGCACCCCCACTAGGTCATAGTCTCACACTGAAGGGGGGTAAAAGTCAAGAAGTTAAAAGTTATATTTTTAAGTTGACTTAAGAAAGGAAAAGGAAAGGAGTAAAAGATAACTCAACAGAAGAATAGAAGATTAACCCTAGGAGTTAACATAAATCAACAGAGAATTAGAAGGAAAATTATAAGTAAGAGGCTGGGGTGCACCTATTACTCATTCTGGTTTTGGATTAGCATTTGCTATTGCTCTTAAGCATTTAGTTTGGGGGTTTGCTGTACAAACCCTTGTGAGCAACTCAGTGGTGAAATATCCACTCACCTTGTTCCGTAGCTTGGTCTCAGGGATGAAAGACTCCTCCACACCATTCTAGTCTCAGCCCATCTCCATCTAGTGCTTCAGAAGGGGCAGGATGATCATTTTGAGGGATTTTCTGGAGGGTTATCATCATTCTAGATTTGTCTGCAGATTGGGATGTCTTGGAGCCATAGGGGACGTCTTGTAATTCAGTAAAACTCAGATCTAGGGAGATCTTCTTGAGATCTAGGTCCAAAACTTCTCCCACGGGATTCTCATAGCCTGATATATATTCTTGGAGAGTTTCAGAGCATTTGGAGACCTCCTTCATCAGGGCCAAACCAGCTAGGGTTTCAGTCATCCAGTGGGGCACCCCATTCAGTGGGAAATTCAGATCTACGGAGATTGAGAGGGATCTTGGAGATTCAGGCACCTGGGTTATTCTTACCATCTCCTGATCTATCAATTGGCATATTTCTTAGGGTGATTGGACACTTTTGGCAACAGGGCTGAGTTATTGAGGGTTTCAGCCTTCTATTGGAGTGTGGCATTCTTCAGCTGGAGAGTTTGGCATTTAGATCTGCTTGTGTTGATCTTCATTTCTTATTCAGCCTTTGGAGGCATTATTTTGTATTAGCGGGAGCATTTTGTAGCAACTCATATCTATTGCTTGTACGACCATCTGAGGTTTATGCCAGATCGGCCATCTATTGTATTGATCTTACATTGCTCATAATAAAAAGGTCAGATCTTTGCTTGTGCTTCAACATCTTGAATATATTGTGATCTTCGTGTGTTGATGAATCTTGTATGCACTTAATAACTCAATAAAGTAGTAGTAGTTAGTGATTCCAAGAAAGAATTTTGCTTGGGATCATTACAGTACATGTTTGGTACATGAATAGAGGCATGTTGTAGTGATGTTGGGCATATTGTTTGAGATATGCTCTTGGTGATCATAGAATGAGTTACATGTAGTTGTGAGTGGATATGGTTGATGATGAAACAATGGCAGTGACAGGTTGATGGTTCAGTATCAGTGGCAGTGACTCGTTGACAGTGGTAGTGATTGTGGTAGTGACAAGTTGGTCTACATTTATATTTCATGGCAATAGGATGGGGAAGGGAAAGAGGGTTTCCACCTTATTTTGTTTGGTGTCAGAGAATTAGGGAGTTGGAGCTTCCTTCAGGTTGGATCTTGTAAACTAGGGAGTTGGAGCCTCCTTGCAATTGTAGTTGGTAAATCAAGGAGTTGTAGCTTCCTTCAGGTTGGAGCTTGTAAATAAGGGGTTGGAGCCTCCTTCCAGTTAGAGATGGAGAATTTGGAATTTCATGCTTCATATGAATGTAATGTTGACATATAAGAAAAAAATTATGTGGTTTTCTCCCATTTGGGTTTCCACGTAAATTCTGGTGTAATGTGTTTCTGTGATTTTTTACTACACATTGTTGATTTATAATGCTGATATATTGGATTCTAATGATAAATTGTTGAACACTGCTAATAAATTTAAATATTATATATTGTGGTTAGAAGTGGTATAAAGTGTGAATATTGATTCACGCCCCCACCCTCTCAATATTCCAACAATTGGTATTAGAGCCAGATTCTTCAAGAAAATTGTCTAACCACTAGAAGGTAGATCATGGAGTACGCTAAGATTGGGGTACCATAGTTCAATGGTCAGAGTGGTATGAAGTATGATACATGAAACAAAAAAATGAGATTTTCTTATTTTACACTCATTAAATGGTTTGAAAGGGCATCTATTCAGCATAAATTTAACCCTTTTACGAACCAGATGGACTAATTACGAAAAATGAATACTCTAGTCCACATGGGATAGAAGAGTTCTCACATGTATTATTTTAAGCTTTTTTAGGCTTGGGGGACTAAATTTACGAAAAAGAACATCGATATTACTTGGTTAAATCTTTCATGATCATTAAATCATGAAAGAGACCGAGCATACTTGTGTCATTCTTTCATGCTCGTTAAACCATGAAGGAGACAAAATATATAAAAATAAATAAAAAAAGAGTAAGGGTTTTTCACCATTGGTCTATTCTCAAAATGACAACATCAGTCGAGTCACCCTTAAACATGGAACTTGTCTTTGTCCTCATTATTCAGTTGGGTTTTAGATTTCCTAGGATCAATTCTAGTAATATGAGTCAGATATACTCCTCTGGCTAGTTACTCTTCCAGACATCATGGAAAGTGCTTCAATGCCTCCTACATTATTGTACTATATTCATCCAGCTCTTGTGGCTTGCTTCCAAGTCACCATTGTGTCATGTTATATGTTCAAGGGTATTTTAATCCTGATTCGACCATATACTATTTTGTTGACGTTCTGATTTGGCTATCCTTGAATCAGTTGTACTTTGTGCTCCTCTCTCTTTACATCATCTCTCGATGTCTGTTTCATGTCGATTGATGGGGGATACATCAAGGCCCTCCTTCAATGAATATATTCATATCTACTTCAATACATTATCTATGAGAGGGATCTAGAAACTATCTAGTACCTTGGAGCTTATTTTACTTAGTGGAAAGCCTCCTCATGATCGAAAATGGGTTTTCATCATTGAATCTCGATCTATTGATTCTATGAATGTTCAACATCAAATCCTCTATTCACACTTTCTAGATTGTAATAGGTACCTTCGGGTCCATATTCCTCATTGATGGGTCCCCTCAATTCTATTAATGGTTTACATCAATGACCGGTAATCAGAAGGTTTCTACCATGCTCGACATCAAGTCATTTATTTGCATGTTGTAGACTCATACCATCGAGTTTTGGGACAAAGACCTTTGGAGGCACTCTCTTTAGTGCTCATTGTCTTCCTGACATCTGTATGTTGTTTCATAGATACATATTGCATTTTTTGGTGGCTATGATTGAATTCATGCGTAGATACACATTCTATTGTCTCACGGCTACAATATTACTGATGACATGGATCCACTGTGTATTATTTCATGGCCATGGTCTTGCATTTCATCTCATCGATCTGTAGTGTATTGTTTTGAGGCCATGCTCATTATGACTCTGAGTATGTATACATGAGGGATTGGTCTATATATATGCTCATCCTTGGTGTTTTATTACAAGAATTATTTGGTCTCTTAACCTAGTTTTATCTCTCCTTACACTGCCTCATATGCACAATATTGTAATGTATTTCATCCATCCAATCCTTTTATGACCTTGCGCATTAGGGGACATATGTTACAACCTTAATTTCCACCCTACATGCCAGAGAGGATGTCATCATAGGATCATGTCCCTAATGCATATTTTTCCTAGGGTTTCACACCTTTTGGAGCCATTTTTACCTAGTTTTAGGCATACTCGGGAGGCAACTAGCATATAATAAGTGAGACACACGCTTGACACTAGTTTTGCAATAAGTGAGGCACTGTCAAGTTTCTAGAATAGGGGAGTTACGAGGAGAGAGGCAATATATGAGTTGGATATAAGTGTCTAGGACTTAGGAAATCACATCATTCAAGTCTCTAGTGGTCTCTAGAATATCTATAAGCCTCTCTCAAGCCTCCTCCAAGAGCTATATAACAAAGGCAAATCTTGGGCAAGGAGGAGGAAGAATTCAAGAGCAAGGTTATGCTGCCAAATTGCAGAGGTATTCAACCAGAAGTCATTGGATACTAGCATGACCAAGGAGATGTAAGGAGAGTTAAGGAGTAAGGATCCAAGAAGAAATGCATCTACATCCAAGGTATGTCATATTGATGTAATTTCTTGGTTATAATTAATAGATAATTTGGGTTTCCCTTATGAATGTTTGCAATTGAATATAAATGTTTTAGATCTGATTCATATTATTATAGATCTGGTTGAAATATAATTGGATCTAGGATTCTAATCCTAAATATAAAGGTAGAGAGGATTTTGTGTGTCTTTTTTGTATAAGAAGTAGGTTGTGAATCTTGGAGCTGGAACTCTAGGACTCAAAAACCAAGAGATACGAAGGACCACCTCCAGAAAGGTATGCTGATATTCTCGATTTTGTAGGATCATTATGAATCCGCATATTTGAGTCTAGATCTAATAAAACCATTATAAGTATACCCCCTCTTGTCTAGCATATCTAGGCTTATCATAGGAATATGTTATTGATCTATTCAGTGAGATCCCTATGAGCATTTTTCCCATAAAATATATCCCCATGGAAGTATTAATGCATTTATAGGCCATGACATATTTTAATTTTTCTTACAAAAATCTAATGAAATGAATGTACAATGCTTTCACATGATTTTCAATAGCATTTAGAGGTGCATCATATTCATTCCCTATAGCTATAAATCGACACATTATTGAAGGAAAACAACATAGTAGAGTCCATCTCAGTTTAGCACTAGGTATTTCCCTGGGATGTCTTCTCATAGGTTTGATTATGGTTGAGACCTAAACCGCTAGGGTTACATCATCATTCACTTGAATGAATGTAAAACGCCAAGTGATAGTGTAACAGACATCAAGAGTCCAAGAGACCATGGAAGATGAAACCAAAGGTCACATCAATGTATATATATATATATATATGTGTATCATATCATTAAAAAATGAATCTAACACTTATCTTTATATGTGTGTTCCTATAGTCTTATCATAGCCCTTTTAGTTCGTAGGCTTGAATTGAGCTATGGTAGTCTTCCATAGTTGAGTATCATTATCCCCTAGGTGTTTGAGTGTTTTCTCTGCTTCTTGCATACAGAAACATAGACCTCTACCTAATTGTTTCATCCCTCTCACTACCTGCCAGTATTTCTATCTGAGCGTTTCCTTTCCCCTCACTGTAGAAAATGTCTTTGTGTCACTCTAATGCCCCAGTATATTCTGTCTTCTTTGCATCTTGAATTTCAATTTGGAATGTCTCTCTCCATGGTTGGAAAACCCTAATAAAAGTAGACCTTATGTCTCGTCATATTCTTTAGTATCTCCAATATCTCATCTGGATCTGGTGTTGGAATGTTTGGGAATACCCGGGTTCTACTTTAGGTTTCTAAAAAAACCCTACAAACCATTAGCCCTTCTAGAGACCAGAAGGAAACTCTGTGCACATAGTGCACAATGATATCTCACCTGAGATGGCTTATGGGTAAATACAAGACCCAGATGTCTTCAATCGTGGAAGGGATGGTGCTCATGGGTATGTTAGGAATTCTTTCTACCTTAGATATATCAAATATACCATTCTATAATCATATTCATTCCTTGATAATCATTATGTAGTAAATATCATGTCTTATTCTAGTGCCCTCTGCATTTTAATACTACCAAATTCATTAATTCATTAATTCATCATAAACCATTGCGAAACATAAAAGAAACATTCCACACAGTGACACAATGTTTTATTATGGTTCACCTTGCCTGGGATACATCCACAAAGATCTGGCATTATTTGATTCTTTATTGATATTCATCAAAATATTTTGTTGTGCACATTACATCATAAGTTCATAAGATATGCACATGTATGTGTGAGTCTGACTAGTGTCATACTAAGCTCCACAACTTGTGACCTGACTCTCATAATTTTATAGCATTGTGCACATTGTTGGTCACTATAATTGCTTATTAACTAAACAATCAAGTGTTACATAAATTGTCAACCTAGGGAAGTCTGTTTATTTCAAAGGCAATCACACACTATATATGCTCAATCTCAAAATAAATCTAGAGTTGCAGTAAAAGTACATTAATCACACCTTGCCTTGAACAGACTGAAGTTATACTTTGAATTACATAAAAGCAATCTATCTATTGCGGAGTTCGAGGTTTAAGGAAATAATTATCAGAAGAATCCTAGATTACATTAAGAAACAACAACCTAGGAAAAGAAATCTTTCAGGATACTACAAGGAAGACTAAATATTCTATAACAGAGAATAGGACCCTATCCCCCAAAGTAGGGATCTTCAACACCTGTTTCTGAATATCACACTTTCATGAACTCATTACAAATCAAAATGATTAACAAGTACTAAAGGCTAACTATCTTATAACAGAGAACATGACCCTATTCCCCAAGCAGGAATATTCAACACCTGTCTCTGACTATCACACTTTCATAAATTCATCAAGCAGAATTACCAATCAGAATGATTAACAGTTACCCAGGAGTGAATTGTATGAAAACAATGTAACAATTAGTAAAGCAAATTTTCAGCAAAGCAGAGTTCGGTAAAGTAGAGTTTCAACAAAACAGAGTTTAAACAAGGCGTGAACAAAAATAATACTAACACACTACAGAACTAATGGGTGAATCTTGTGAAGAAGGTGGGCCCTCCCTTCTCACAAGATTCCCTAGAAATGAAAGGAACTAAGAAGAAATGCTCAGAATAATATTTTATTCATCCATCAACTGTATCATGTTACAATATCCAAAGTGAACACGTCCTTCTCTATAATTCCTTTCTAGCCAAAAAGAAAAATTCCCTTCTAATGATGATTTCCCCTTATTTAAAGAGGAGAATCCTCTCAATACAATTGATCATTAAATTACATGTGCACATATGAATCATATTCTTAGTCAGATCTAATCTTCTATGCTAGAATAGGATATTTTGATCTCCCGTAGCAAAATGTTGTTACAATAGTTGGAATGGTGTTGGGTTGAGGTGTAGTTGTTGCGGCCATTGTAATAACTTCTTTATTTATCTTCTTGTTACTGTTGTTGTATACTGTTTCAACATCGCAAATCATAGACTGTTTTATCAACAAGATTTACGTTCTGTTTGACTGTTTTAGCAACGCGGTCTCAAGAAGCAATGATGCTTGGTGTTGGATTAAGGTGTGGCTGTTGTGGCCAGTGTAACAACTCCTTCTTATTACTGTTGTGTGAATTGTTGTTCTAGCATCGCAGATCACAGACTATTTCAGCAATGGGTCTTCAAGAAGCAACAATAATCTGCAGTTCAAACTGTTTCAGCAACTATATGTTTCTGATCGATGGCTAAGTATGAGAGTAATTTAAAATTACATGTAAAACAAATTAAACATATAGCAAAGAGAAGAAACGTTATATACCTTTGGAAAGGTAGGTTAAGGTGATAATGTAGGCTTAAATGTGAGTGGGAAAATGATGTAATGATAGAAAAAAGTATGAACAAAAAGGTACATTATAGGGTCCTAACTTCCCCCCCAACTAAAAAGGTTGCATGCCCTCAGGCAACTTCAATCTGAATCAGAATCCGGATATTGACTCTGAGCATGCAAATTACTTAAGTAGTAGCTATGGAAAGTTCTGTCTATTGGAGCTCTGAATCCTTGAACACGTTGTAGCCTTTGCCAAGCTGTTGTTTCAACCTTCTTGGGTAACTTATGATGAACTTGATATTTCTCTGCTGGCATCCACATAATAGGAAAATGGAACTGATAACCTATCCATCTTTCAGCACATTGTTGAACACATTTGATGTAGCTAGGTAGCTTGGAGATTGTTGTCTCAAGATTGGTAGGATTAAAGGGATTGTGCTCCTGCCTTTTCTCAGAATATTGTTGCCAAAACATGTCATTTGCTTGTAGGGAAACGATTTCTGTGGATTTAATAAACTGTTGACAATCCTGAAGTATTGTTGTCTATAGTTGCCGAATATATTGAATCATCCCTGGTTTCTTCAAAAAATGATAATACTCTGCAACAAAGGTGGCAACATTCTGTGGTTCTGGCCGTATCTAGAGGAGGCGGTTATCCTCATTATGCTTGGAAGCTAGGAAGTCATTCTTCCATGTAATATGATTGTTAAGGAAGGAGGTGAGTGCCTGAATCTGGATATCACCGACAAGAAGGTTAAGGATAAGTTGTCAGTTCTTAGGGATGGCCTCATTATGAAGATATACCTCACATATGAGGTGTTGATCAATAGTAGAGGCTTCTACAAAAGTTCTAACAAAATCTGTTGGATTTAACACTGCATGGGGTCTGCCTTCTTTGATTGATTTAATATGAAAAAATGTAATTCGTTCTATGAGGAAAATAGAGTAATTGGTGGATGGTTTCCTAGTAGCCAACAATTTTTGTGCCAAGTCAAACATCAGGAGAAATTTGCCTTTTAGCTCTTCATTTTGCTTCTTATGGGCACAGGATTCTTGGCGTGTTTGCTCCAAATATTCCCAGTTTGAATAGATGTGGTTTAGCCAAAGTAGTCTGTGCTCCTGTAGGCTTTTGTCCTATGTAACAAAAAACTCTTTTTTCCATTTTTCCATTATTGCCTGCTCATCCCGTGGTTGAGTTTGTGTTTCAGCATCGCAAGTGATAGGCTGAGGTAGGGTCTGAGTGGTTCAATCCACAAGAGTATGGGTGTTGATATTGATAGGAGGGGAAGATTCATCAATAGGTAGTGTTTGTACATCTTTTTTAATAAAAACAGGGGCTTCAGATGTAGCAGTTGTTGTAGGCCAGGATTCATTTTGAATTTTGGAAGGTCCTGTTGATGGGCGAAATCGACCGTCCGTCAACTGAGAGAGTGGAACTGGTCCGGGGTTGTCTAATAACCCAAACCATTTGGAATGAACCACCCTGACGGGTTTAGCAGCTCCGTTAGCCGATCTAAGGTCCTAGGAAAACCAAAGAGAAAACTAATCTAAACTAACTAATCTAACTAAAACTAAACTAACTAAAACTAAATTAAACAAATTAAACTAACTAAAACTAAATAAAACAAACTAAACTAACTAAAACAAACTAATCTAACTAATCTAATTAATTAAAACTAAATAAAACAAACTAAACTAACTAAAACTAAATAAAACAAACTAAACTAACTAAAACTAAATAAAACAAACTAACTAACTATATATACAAACTACTAATTATTACTATACTAACTACTAACTGAAGTATAACTTATTCACAAAATATACAATATCTACAAAATACAGATTTAAATAAAACCTGGAAAACTCATTTACTTTCTGCCCTAAGACAGAGAAAGATATTTTTGTTGATTTTATGATTTTATGAACAAGAAATAAAACTTACTGAAATTAAACAATATAATATACTAACTACACATATATCTAACTAAAATACTAACAAATATACTAAACAAATAAACAACAAACAGATCTGGAAACGCTCCAGATTTGTCCTGTGTATGATGACTTAGAAGCTGGTCGAAGGAAGGAAACTCGCACCGGATAATCCAGAAGCTTCTTGTAAACGATAGCTGCAATGCTCTTTGAGTTTATTTATAGGACAAACAAGACATAAAAATCATCACAATTATATGATTTATAAATCTCTGCAATAAGGTAAACCTGTTATGCAAAAACTTATACTTAATAATCCAATTAATGAAGAAGAGAAATCTGTCTTTCACAAACTGAATCAAGTAATTGCTATGTCTTAAAATACTGGAAGAAATCAGATATGGATTATAGTGATTAAATCATATCATTTGCAAAAGATTAAGATAGCTAAAGTAGTCATTAACCAAATGCAAATTGATACACATAAACATGAAACAAAATATTGATATTATGAAAAGCTAA
>ML788685.1:740079-751351 GCA_009831015.1 Picea engelmannii | reverse complement strand
ATCGATTAATTTTGATCACAATCGTTTCAACCAAACGAATCATATCAGGGTTTGACCAATTCATTTCACAAATTTAAAATACAGAACATCAATTATAATCTGAACTCGACTCATAGGACAAAATTGCCAAATTAGAATAAGAGTGAATCGATTTAGCTAAGATTTCCACACAGTTGTTATGATTCGGGTTCATTTCCAATTCAGGCGCAAATGTTATTTGAGCGTAATGTTTTTATCAAAGAAACAAAGTCATTATCCTTAACTTGGAAACAATCAAAGATAGAACATCACATGACACAACATCGTAACAAGTATCCTCTCGAAACACTTACCAGTCATAGCATACCAATGATAATGAAATCGAATCTGAGCAAAATCATAACAATCAATCCTTATCAAACCGTTTACCAACCATAGCATATGGATGATAACCAAATCAAATCCGACCAATATTGTGTTCTAAACTACATATGAAAAACTTCCTTCTCAAATCGGGTACAAACCAATTCATTTGAAGGCAAACAATCAAACAAATTCAAATGAAGATCACTCAAATCCAATCAAATCTATTGATTTCTATACCGGGAATAATCAAACCACATATCGAATCGAAATTTGTTTTTATTCAAAGAAAAGATATATATAGAATGCACGCAATATAACAGATCCATTCAAGGTGTGAACAGAACTGTTTAAAAACTGAATACAAATCATTATAGCAAACTAGATTATTTACAAAACAAAACGATATAAAATTTTCCATACCTGTGTAACAACGAGACTGCTTGATTATACCAGCTTGGAATTTACAACAGCCGTGGCTGATTCCATGTTTTTAAACAGGATGGAGCCGGTTGTCTTCTGTTTCTTATCCACGGCTTGGAGCTTGGCCTTTTGACTGGTTAGCAGTGCAATCTGGTCTTCCAAAGATTGAATCTTTGACTGGAGTATCGGGACATCAATATAATACTTCTCCAACCACGAATTGCATTGATCACAGGGTGATTGTGTAGGTTTAGACAGAGCAGGCGAGGGTTTGGACAAATGACTGAGGGTTTCATAAGGCACTTTAATACCCGGGTAGTTAGGGTCGTCTTTTAGGTAGGGGGGTAGGTTTGACACAAAATCATAAAGGGGCTCGGCACATAAACCTTGCGAATAGGGGTATTTGCTGGCCAAGAAATGCTCCACTTCCAAATCGGAGTCCTCACTCAAGATGATAGGGTTTGGCTTAACAAGAGGTTTTGGCTTGTTCCTTTCCATCCGTGAAATGAGCCAGGCATTCCTTTTCCCTTTAGCATTTGCAGCAAGGTTTTCCTTGAGTTTTTTGCTTATAGGCTTTGTAATAGCCTCTGCACTCTTAGCTACAGTGTCGGGTAAGTCGATAGGAGGGTTGGCCGAGGGTTTAGGTAGTAAGAGGTGTAAGGTTACGGGCAGTTCAGCCTTAGTCTCAGTTACCATAGGTTTATCAACCTGTACAGGGTCGGTGTCCTCAAAGCCATTATGGGCGATGAAGGCCTTCCAACTGTCACCAAGCAAATTCAAATGATAAACAACAATGAGCTTAATAAGCCCACGATGAAACAGGTTGTTGTCATCCTTGTGGCTCTTATATTTTTTTGGACATCTTATACAAGCTCCGATGAAAATAGAACGACATGTTTAGAGGATACCCTATAAAAATCATCAATAGACGCAGGTGGTAGAGGAAGACAAGCCCGTATTGACCTTCGTAGGTCACAAACTACTTGATTATCATTAATAAATTGTTCCATCATTGTTTAAGCATAGTCACGGGCATATCTCTATCATAGGAGGTGATTTTGCGCGATTGAAACAACAATGTCCACAACACGTCCTCGACCTTGCAATTCTTAAACCATCGTTGTCTTGAAGGAGCTAACCCCATAGCCGAGTTGATGAACTGTTTATCAATCTCTAACTATACATCGCCTACTTTGGCTCGACAACCATCGAAGTTCATAGCAAACTGTTGTGCTACACAGAGGTTAAAACCCTTGAATCGTTTCACGAAGGTAAGCCATCCACTGTCTGCCAAATCTTGGCGGGCATTGTCAAACATTAATAGGGCCTAGTTTCCATTGGGTTCAACTCACACGACTGGTGCCATAGAGCTGAATGCATGGTAAGGGAAGGGTTTGAATTCACCAACACACACAGTAACAGAGCTACCCGAACCAACAACAACGAATGAGCAAAAGGGGATAACCATAAATGCACGCATGCGAAGGTAGTGGAGTCTGCCATGCATAATATTCATTACACCAGTATAACCGCCAATTTACATAGCTTTTTACTCCATAATAATATTTCAACCATTAAATCACACGTACAACCAATAAAATCAAAGGTGTATAACAATACGCGCCAACATTACGCCATAGTGTTCAAACATCCGACATATAAATCAACACCCAAAATCAACTATGTGCCAATGTATATAATTAACCAAGGTGCCAAACGATACTCATAATAGTTGACAGGCCAAAAATTATAAAAAGATTAGCATAAGGATCATATCATATATATATATATAAAATTTAACCAAACCCCTATGCATTTCATAGAATTAATGATCAGGCAAGTCATATAAAGTGCAAATCCAAATGCCAAATGCCTTCAATAAAACCAAGTTATACAATCAATCGAAGCATGAGAACTGATCAAAGGATATTTCCAGTCGTGTAATGATCAATGAAAGGTAAGCACAATAGGCATAATGACAAAATAAATATTCACAGTTTAGATAATGATCGAAAAACAACTTCGAAAGGAGAAGTTTTCACGCTTACAATCGTGAAAACTTAACGAAGACAAAAGTGTAAATGTCCCAAGAAATGAAAATGTCATCTATTTGAAAAATGCGATGAAAACTTGATGTTCGCAAGACATAGGTGTAGGCAGCTTATAGGATAATAGAAAAAAGTGAATTGGTTGCCAACAATGGTGACACACTGGTAGAAGCAGTTATCTCTGCCAAAAGAAACAAATTAAGATTAGGACAATGAAGATAATTTCAACTCAAAAATAACAACCAAAAAAAATCGTACAAACATCATCATTAACCATCTTTTCCAGTAGTGTTTCAAAAGATGAAAACCAATAACAGTCTTAAGATTAGCAAGTCACGATATTAAAGATAAAATATTCAATACTGTTAGCATGGTCACTGCTGCCAGCAGGCGTCCATAGCCTCGACAGGGTTTCCATTTAACCCTCTCTGACATCTGTATCCTATCAAGAAGTTCTGGATCAGAATAAAGGACATTAAGGAGGTTTCTTTTCTTTTTGCAAATTTTCATGTACCTGACATTGCTTCGCTGCCAGCGGGCCTGTTCAGTACCCCGATGAAGTTGTCTTGGTGCCATGCATGCATTTACCCGCTACCAACAGACCTATTCAGCATCTCGGTGGGTTTACAAGCACTTCCCACAGCTCTTATTAATAATTTTTTTTTTTTTTCTTTTATAGATACATAGCTGAGTGGGGTGACACTGAAAATCTTGATATTTTAACATATTTTTTTAGACCTCATCAGAATTTTTAAGCACTGTCCTTTATTTAGCTCCAGAAATGTTTTATTTACAAAACAACTTCCTACCACAGGGAGACATATTTTGAGTCATTCCTTTACGGAAAAGGGACAGCGTAAAAAGATAATAGATGATCATGGCAATCTTTTCTCAGAGATTGAAATCAGTAAACTTCTTTCAAACAACAAAATTTTCCAACGCAATATATCATTGATGCTTGCACAAATTTTTCAGAAGTTATTTCAGCGAAGAAATTTTCTATCGTCTTTGTCTGAATAGCTCAGTGTACATGTATGTATATTTTTCAAAAAACACAAACTGATAAATTCAAATCAAAATAAAAAAACAGAAAACAAACGAAAATGCAAACAAAATTGAAATATTTACATAATATACAAGGGTAGTTATCAAGCAAAGTATCTTTTTAGGGCTTGGCCATTAACCAGGTAGGTGTCAAGCTGCCCTTCAAGATTCTGCAATCGAAAGGAACTAGGACCCAACTTTTCAGCAATTAAAAATGGTCCAAGCCATAAGTTTTGAAATTTTGTGTGCTCACCCTTTCCTTCGTGTGGTTTGTCCCATTTTAAGACGAGATCGCCTTCTTCAAAATTCCTATCAGAAGAAGAATTAGAATCAAACCAACTTTTAATCAATTGTTGATGTTGATCTAACTTACGCTTAGCTTGGGCTCTTACTTCTTCTAACTTCATCAAAGCGTTAATTCAGTTTTCTAGAGGGGGACAATCTTCTTCTTGGACTTTTTGTGATAACTTAAGTGAAGGAAGAAGAATATGAGGTGGAAGAATGGCTTCTCTACCATAAACAAGAAAAAAGGGAGAGTTACCTATAGCAGCTTTGGGCATTACCCTATCAGCCCATAGTGCGTTTAGCAATGCATTGTGCCAATTCTTGTGATTTTCAACCACAGTTCTCTTGATAATTTTGATCAAGTTCTTGTTTGTTGATTCTTCTAAACTATTGCCCTGGGGGTAGTAGCTAGCATAATACTTCAGCTTTATTCCTTTTTCCAAAGCAAACTCTCTCATCTCAAGAGAAGAAAAATATGAAGCGTTGTCAAAGACCAGACAATCAGGGATACCGAAACGAGTGATAATATTCGAGTTTAGAAAGGCGATTACCTGACTGGTGTTGACAGTTCTTAGCGCAGCAGCTTCAGACCATCGAGTAAAGTAATCTGTGGCTGTCACAATATACTTGTGTTGTTGTGAGGACGGAGGGTTAACAGGACCTATGATATCAAGGCCCCATTGCTGGAAACGAGAATCTACTAAAATGGGTTGCATGGGAAAGGCTGGTTTTTGCAACCACCCTGATGCTTTCTGACAGATGATACATTTACGACACAAGGCATGGGCATCCCTAAAAAGTGTAGGCCAGTAATAACTGGCTCTTAAAACTTCATGAGTAGTGGTGTCACCATCGAAGTGACCACCAACTTCTCCTGCATGCAACTCAAGCAAGAATTTTTCGGCTTCGTCTTTCTCGAGATAGCGCATTAGTACACCGTCAAAATTCTGACGAAACAGTACACCGTTAACTAGACGAAAGGAGGCGGACTTTAGTCTTAACTCGCTTCTCTTGGTGGGGTCAAGGTGACGGGGTGCTGACCCATGTTCAAGACAGAATCTAGTATCGCCATACCAGGGACTAACAAGGTTTTGTGCTCAACAGATCAATCTTTGATAGTTTTGTCCTAGGTTTGAAGTATCACTATCTTCTTGCTGTCCTATTTCTGAATCAACAACCAACTTACACAACCCTTGGCCTCTAACAATCTGAGATGGGGCGATCTCTAAATCATACTCCTGGAAGGAGGTGACCTAGTTGGCTCTCTTCTCTCCTAACTCCTTCTGTACTAACAAGTTCCTTACAGCAGGGTAGGGGACAATGAATTTCGTCCTTGACTTCAAAAGATAGGACCGGAAATGCTTAACTTCTTTGAAAACAATGTAGGCTTGCCGATCAACCACTGGGTAGTTAAGTTCAGCACCTTTGAAAGCAGAGCTCATAAAGGCGATGGGTACTTCATTATTATCGGAATTCTTCTGAGTTAGGACTGCGGCATAGGAATGGTCAAAGGAAAAAGTATAGAGTGTGAAATCTTGAGAGAAGTCAGGGCTCATGAGAGACAGAGCGTTTATTATGGCCTTCTTTATGGCATTAAAAGCTTGATTTTCTGTGGGTACCTAGTGATATTGGGTGTCTTTATTAATTAGGTTTTGCAAGGGTCTGACCATTTCAGAGAAGCTGGGGACAAATCTTCTCACGAAGTTAATCTGGCCTAAGAAAGACTGCATGGATTTTTTGGATGTAGGAGGGGGAAGTTTAGCGATGACTTGATTCCTTTTGGGGTCAATAATCATCCCATCACTAGACACAATGAATCCTAGTAATTTACCCTATTCTACTGCAAAGATGGACTTTTTGGGGTTCAAGGAGATGTTGTATTTACGACATCGTAGAAGAACGACTCGTAATTGAGCTAGATGATCATCTTTGTTTTTAGAATAGACGGTCACATCATCTAAGTAAACTATGACAAAGTGATTGATTAAGCCTTGAAAAGCAATGTCCATTTCTCTATGAAAGGTAGCACTAGCATTAATCAATCCAAAGGGCATTTTGCGATAATCATAAGTGCCCCATGGAGTACGGAAGGTAGTTTTGAGTTGGTCTGGTGGGGACATCAGGACTTGGTTGTATCCAAAGAAACCATCCAATAAAGATAGCCTCTCGAAACCAGATACCTGTTGAAGGATCTGTTCCATGGGTGGGACAGGATAATTGTCTTTGTCAGACGCTCTATTGAGGTTTCGAAAATTGACGCAAAGTCGGATTTCCCCATTTTTCTTCTGAACTGGGACAAGGTTGGACACCCATTGAGTGTGCCTAATAGGAAAAATTATTTTAGCACTTAGGAGTTTATTCAATTCTTTTTGAACGGTCGGTTCTAGTTTAGGGTGCATCTTCCTCAGTTTCTGTTGGAAGGGTAAGGTTTGGGGCTTCATCGGGATGACATTCTGTATGATATTAGGATCGAACATTTTAATATCATCATACGTCCATGCAAAGACATCCTTAAATTCTTTAAATAATTTAACAAAAGCAACTTTTTCTTGTCTAGAACATCCCAAGCCTAGATTAATACACTGAGGATTTTCACTAGTTCCTAAATTGACTTTTTCATAAGACAACGAGGAACTATTGGTTTTACAATTGACCGTCTTTTTAAATTTATCTTCAAAATCATAAAACTTTTCTAATCTAACTATGGATTTGGGTATGGAATTTACCATGTCCGACAGAGCTTCAGAAGATTTCGGATCAGGTATAAAATCATGCAAATTGTCAGCGTGCATGCGTTCATCTATCACCGTGCCTTGAAAGGTTTCTTCCATGTGCAGAAAGTTAATGATCTGCTGATCATCGTCAAATACTCTCCAGTTTGTGATATTATTAGGAACAAATGGTTGAAACAATAGCTCGACGAAGAATGCATCTGGGGACAAGCCTTCTGCAGGAAGAAGTTTAGAGGCTACATTAGCTAATAGATCTTCTTCAACATTATTTAATCTAGGAATGGAATTTATATTGAAAGAAGAAAATTTATTCATTAAACTCCATACCTCAGATTGGTAATTTTTGAGATGCGGGGAAAGACAGTGTATAGAATCTCTTACCTTCCTAACCACTATTTCAGAGTCACCAAATACAACCAGGTTTTGAATGTTCATATCCAGAGCTTTTCTGAGACCTTGTAGTAAAGCCTCGTATTCTGCAGTATTGTTAGTACATTCAAATTATAGTCTACAAGCCATTAATGTCTTGTTACCTGTCGGATCGATGATGATGCAGCCTACAGCAGCTCCTTCTTTAGACTTAGAACCATCGAAATATAGAGACCAAATTTGGTTTCCATCGAGCACATGGGACTGTTGCATAGAATTTGTTGGTTGCATATATGCTACGATCTCGGACTACTGTTTTGTATTGATGATAGGTGAAACCTCGGCCATGAAATTTCCGAAGAAGGTGTCCATCCCTTGGACTTTGGGTGAATCAACAAAAGGTGTATATGGTTCGTTGGGATCGTTCAAATCTGTGACCGTGAACTTAAGGTAGCGCTCACAATTCACCCTGATCTTGTTAGGCTTACCATTCTTTGGGAGACATAAGTGAGACCAGTCTATTGCGAAGTAACCATGTAGTTGCTCTGACCAGTCCCTGCTTAAAAACAGACCATACACTTCTGGAATATCCACAACGATTATATCAATAACCTGATGAATCTTTGAGTTAGACGATAATCTAATCAATACATTTTTTAGTTCACCTCTAACTTTGACATTTGTCCGATCAAGTTGTATGATTTTTAAAGTAGATGGTTCCACTTCAGCATTAGTCTTTTGGCAGACAAACCAAGGAATCACATTGGATGACACTCCTGATTCAACCATACAATTATGCACATTTCTATTGAAAATATCGAAAGTTAAAAGAAAAGGAGGTACATTTTTGCGAGTAGTGGGTGTAGTAGCTTGTGGCTTCTTACTCGCAATTTCTAATGCTACTTTATCTACATTATTTACATTATTATTTGCATTATTTACATTATTTATAGGGACTACAGGAAGGCTTCCTTTATCTTGAGGATCAGGATTATTTTTAGTGGAAGTCTTCTGAGGGACTTTGCTTTGCGCAACCTTGTTACCACTTGAATTACCATTTTTGCTGTTTTCTGAAATATTTTGCAACATTTTTTGTAACAAAAATAGAAACTTCAACAATTCATAAATAGAAATGTTAGCCCTTAATTTTTTAAGATCTTCAACAACATCATAGTTTAGGTTGGGGTTCACATTACTCTGTTTAGTCTCAGCTGATTTAGAAGGTTTTGGAGGCGAAGTTGTAGTGTTTTCAGTAGAAGGCTTGTTTGTTGTCTTACTCCTAGTATTATAAGGGTGAACAGTCTCGAAGTTAGCTTGAAAGATGTTGTCCGAGAAATGTCCAAAGATGTTTGGAGAAGACTCTTCTTCTGGAACTGTTTCCTGTTCAACTACCTCCTGAGGGGTCTCAAGGGGCATCAAGTTATCTTGGGCTTCTAGAATTGTTTGAAGGGCACATTGCAAACTTTCTAGATTTAAGCCTTCAGGGTTTGGATTAGGTCAGTTGGTAGGAAAAGGATTTCAGAAAGGGGGTTTGTAGGGTCCCTTACTCGAGGAAGCTTCTTCAGTTGACCTTTTTAAGTCTATAACTTGATTAGACAAATTTTGAACAACTTTAGTTAAGTTTTTCAAATCAGAGTTCTCAGGTTGTGTTTTGCTTTGCGTAGGTCTAGGGAGAATTTCAATATTCTTTTTTGAAGAAGAGCTAGTCTCGGTGTCGTTGCTAGAAGAGTCTTTAAGACTAAGTATGTCCTTTTCAATCTGGCTGGCCTCCTCGAAGGCCTCTAACAAAGTGGATTTCTTAGATCGTTTAACCCAAATAGCTATGCTTTGATGTAAAGCTTTAGTGTAATAAGCTATTATAAGACTCTCAGCAGGCATAGAATCTGCAGGGATTTGTTTTTTAAGTGTTAAGAATCTTTGATTAAAGTCTTTAACTTTTTCTTTTGGGTTCATTTTTAAGCTAGAAAGGTCCATGACTAAGACTTCCGAAGGCTTACTGTCTCCAAATTTTTCCAAAAAGCATGACTCAAACTTTTCCCAAGACACGATGGTATGGGATTGTTGGGAAAAGTACCAAGTGGATGCATTACCCTCAAAAGTATAAGGGAACAACCTACAGACAACATCTTCATGTTCAACATTGCGGAGTCTAATGGCTAACATAAATTTTTTAATATGATCTTCGGCTATCTGTTTTGAATTGGGATTAAACTTGGGAAGCCATTTCTCTGGGTGCTTGGGTAAAGGGTGATGGGCTCCAGGTATAGCTACAGCATCCTGGTCAAGCCAGGGTCTAGCAGGGTTGTTCTGATTTTCCATTGGGGTAGTGGGTGTGGAAGGTTGAGAAGGTGAATTGCCTTTGTCTGATGAGGAATCTCCTCCATAAGAGGAAGGAGATGAGGGAGGTGGTGAAGGAGGTATCCCAGATCCTCCTGCAGCAGGATTTAAGTTTGGATCTATAGGATTCACAGTAAGGTTAGTGTCACCTAATTGTTCTCTGATATCAGAGAAGTCCAAAGGTTGACCCCACGGACGGTTTGGTTGCCTAAGATGAGCTAAGGCACTATGTGTTTTAATAAGAGATTGATGGACAATCTCTTGGATGTCACCACCTGTAGGATTAGGGGTTGCTGGCTCAACTGTGATCTGTGGATCGTTGGTTGATGTAGTTTCTATTTGAAGGGGAATATTATCATGTGATCGGATTCTAGTCACTATAGGTGAGCGATTAGGGGGGGGAGGAGTCTTGTGACCGCCTCGTTCCATTAATTAAGTTCAGGCCCTCCTTCTAGTGCCATTTGTTGATGGGCGAAATCGACCGTCCGTCAACTGAGAGAGTGGAACTGGTCCGGGGTTGTCTAATAACCCAAGCCGTTTGGAATGAACCACCCTGACAGGTTTAGCGGCTCCATTAGCCGATCTAAGGTCCTAGGAAAACCAAAGAGAAAACTAATCTAAACTAACTAATCTAACTAAAACTAAACTAACTAAAACTAAATAAAACAAACTAAACTAACTAAAACTAAATAAAACAAACTAAACTAACTAAAACTAAATAAAACAAACTAAACTAACTAAAACAAACTAAACTAACTAAAACAAACTAATCTAACTAATCTAATTAATTAAAACTAAATAAAACTAACTAAACTAACTAAAACTAAATAAAACAAACTAAACTAACTAAAACTAACTAAAACAAACAAACTAACTATATATACAAACTACTAATTATTACTATACTAACTACTAACTGAAATATAACTTATTCAAAAAATATACAATATCTACAAAATACAGATTTAAATAAAACCTGGAAAACTCATTTACTTTCTTCCCTAAGACAAAGAAAGATATTTTTTTTGATTTTATGATTTTATGAACAAGAAATAAAACTTACTGAAATTAAACAATCTAATATACTAAATACACATATATCTAACTAAAATACTAACAAATATACTAAACAAATAAACAACAAACAGTGATTCGGATTTATGTAGGAACACAATGAAATATAGAAATACACATAAACACAGAGATGCAGCGGAAATAAGACTTCATTTCATTAATGACTGAAAAATGCTTACAGACAGAATGTAAATAAACTAGCTAAGGCGCTGGTAGCTTATATCTGAGAAGAGATGTGTCTGCTACTCGCATCCATCAGAAGATGATTAAAATGAGGCTCTAGAGGCCTTTTTACAATAGACGAGAATGACAAAAGTCATAGACATCCAAAAACCTAACCCTAGGAGATGAAGCGCCAAAAGTCATGTGGGCCCCGTTTGGGTAAGTTAGTACATCAACTTCCCGGGGTCGTAACTTTTGCATACGATCTCCGTTTTAGGCCTGTGATAGTTCGTTGGAAAGGTATCGTCGAGGGGATTCATTTTGGGGGCTCAATCATGCCTTCGGCTATCATTGAGCACCTCGATCTCCAAAAACCTTCATTTAGGCCCTCAAAATGGCCCCGGAAGTTAAACCTGCTAAAAATAGTAAATTGCCAAAATTGCCAGAAAATTGTTT
>ML788685.1:716125-734538 GCA_009831015.1 Picea engelmannii | reverse complement strand
AGAACATCAATTTATGTCTCAGTCTGTATTAAAATTCCATATCCTTGTTCTCCCACGAATGAGGATGATCATTATTACAAAAATAATAAGTATTTAAAGGTTTTCCACAGGGTAAAACTTCCCTGTGGAAGTTATAAAACTGTTTACATAATCTGGGAAGATATTCCCAAGTTGTCTAAACTAAGAAATTAAAATGAAACTAAAACATCCAACTATCCTCTAAACTGTCCATGAAATCCCATGCAATTTCGAATTCACCTAAAACAAGTCAGAAATAGACATGTTAGAGAGATATTTTATTAGAAAAACAATAAAAATCTAGTTCTACAGACTTAGCTATAGAATCATCTGATTCTGTAGCTAGTCTAAATGAGATACAAAATCAGAATCAGAATCGATTCAAAATCTTTTAAAAGAATTAATTCCAATTATCTTCCAATAACCATTTTAAAACGAATCATTTGAGATTAAAATGATTTTATCATTCAACATTAAACAGGATAAAAAATGATTCAACCGAACACAGAGATAGGAATACTTTGTTGTTTTGTTACCACGAAATCGGGTCCACAGAGTCATAATTGAAAAGTAATAAGATTGTTTCATATCCAATTGAAACTGATAATCAAACATATCATATGAGATTTTTAAACAAGAGATACGACCCAATCCAATAGAGTCATTTTCCAATCTTGGTAGTTGTAATGATATAGCAAAAGATTCATATCAGTTAATTGAATACAAGGATAAAAATACTCTGTTTTCGATTATTGTCATAAATCGGGTAAATGAAATCATATGTAACAACATCATAATCGTTTCTCAACAAATCGAATCCCTCTTTTATGAGATCATTTTGAAAAACAAATCGCAAACACATCGTTACACTTGTAAATCCAACAGTATTATCACAATAACAGTATAGCAAGCGATTTAAGCTGTGAACGAATCCAAACCATAAATGACTTATAATAAAATCATAATAGAATTAATCAAACAGGGTTTGTTATAGATTTTGATCATTGATCATTTCACAGTAAGCAAACAGGATCGATTAATTTTGATCACAATCGTTTCAACCAAACGAATCATATCAGGGTTTGACCAATTCATTTCACAAATTTAAAATACAGAACATCAATTATAATCTGAACTCGACTCATAGGACAAAATTGCCAAATTAGAATAAGAGCGAATCGATTTAGCTAAGATTTCCACACAGTTGTTATGATTCGGGTTCATTTCCAATTCAGGCGTGAATGTTATTTGAGCATAATGTTTTTATCAAAGAAACAGAGTCATTATCCTTAACTTGGAAACAATCAAAGATAGAACATCACACGACACAACATCGTAACAAGTATCCTCCCGAAACACTTACCAGTCATAGCATACCAATGATAATGAAATCGAATCTGAACAAAATCGTAACAATCAACCTTAATCAAACAATTTACCAGCCATAGCATATGGATGATAACCAAATCAAATCCGAACAAGATTGTGTTCTAAACTGCATATGAAAAACTTCCTTCTCAAATCGGGTACAAACCAATTCATTTGAAGGCAAACAATCAAACAAATTCAAATGAAGATCACTCAAATCCAATCAAATCTATTGATTTCTATATTGGGAATAATCAAACCGCATATTGAATCGAAATTTCTTTTTATTCAAAGCAAAGCTATATATAGAATGCATGCAATATAATAGAGCCATTCAAGGTGTGAACAGAACTGTTTAAAAACTGAATACAGATCATTATAGAAAACTAGATTATTTACAAAACAAAATGATATCAAATTTTCCATACCTGTGTAGCAACGAGACTGCTTGATTATACCAGCTTGGAATTTACAACAACCGTGGTTGATTCCATGTTTTTAAATAGGATGGAGCCGGTTGTCTTCTGTTTCGTATCCACGGCTTGGAACTTGGCCTTTTGACTGGTTAGCAGTGCAATTTGGTCTTCCAAAGATTGAATCTTTGACTGGAGTATCGGGACATCAATATAATACCGCTCCAACCATGAATTTCATTGATCACAGGGTGATTGTGTAGGTTTAGACAGAGCAGGCGAGGGTTTGGACAAATGACTGAGGGTTTCATAAGGCACTTTAATACCCGGGTAGTTAGGATCATCTTTTAGGAAAGGGGGTTGGTTTGACACAAAATCATAAGGGGGCTCGGCACATAAACCTTGCGAATAGGGGTATTCGCTGGCCAAGAAACGCTCCACTTCTGAATTGGAGTTCTCGCTCAAGACGATAGGGTTTGGATTAACATGAGGTTTTGGCTTGTTCCTTGCCATCCATGAAATGAGTTGGGCATTCCTTTTCCCTTTAGCATTTGCAGCAAGGTTTGCCTTGAAATTTTTGCTTATAGGCTTTGTAATAGCCTTTGCACTCTTAGCTACAGTGTCAGGTAAGTCGATAGGAGGGTTGGCCGAGGGTTTAGGTAGTAGGAGGTGTAAGGGTATAGGCGGTTCAGCCTTACTCTCAGTTACCACACGTTTATCAACCTGTACAGGGTCGGTGTCCTCAAATCCATTACGGGCGATGAAGGCCTTCCAACTGTCACCAAGCAAATTCAAATGATAAACAACGATTAGCTTAATAATCCCATGATGAAACAGGCTGTTGTCAGCCTTGTGCCTCTTATATTTTTTTGGACATCTTATACAAGCTCCGATGAAAATAGAACGGCATGTTTAGAGAATACCCTATAAAAATCATCAATAGGCACAGGTGGTAGAGTAAGACAAGCCCATATCTACCTTCGTAGGTCACAAAATGCTTGATTATCATTAATAAATTGTGCCATCATTGTTTAAGCATAGTCACGGGCATACCTCTATCATAGGAGGTGATTTTGCGTGATTGAAACAACAATGTCCACGACACCTCCTCGACCTTGCAATTCTTAAACCATCGTTGTCCCGAAGGAGCTAACCCCGTAGCCGAGCTGATGAATTGTTCATCAATCTCTAACTATACATCACCTACTTTGGCTCGACAGCCATCGAAGGTCATAGAAAACTGTCGCGCTACACAGAGGTTAAAACCCTTGAATTGTTTCACGAAGGTAAGCCATCCACTGTCTGCCAAATCTTGGCGGGCATTGTCAAACATTAATAGGGCCTGGTTGCCATTGGGTTCAACTCACACGACTGGTTCCATAGAGTTGAATGCATGGTAAGGGAAGGGTTTGAATTCACCAACACACACAGTAACAGAGCTACCTGAACCAACAACAACGAGCGAGCAAAAGGGGATAAGCATAAATGCGCGCATTCGAAGGTGGTGGAGTCTGCCATGCATAATATTCATTGCACCAGTACAACCACCAATTTACATAGCTGTTTACTCCATAATAATAGTTGAACCATTAAATCACGCGTACAACCAATAAAATCAAAGGTGTATAACAATACACACCAACATTACGCCATAGTGTTCAAACATCCGACTTATAAATCAACACCCAAAATCAACTATGCGCCAATGTATATAATCAACCAAGGTGCCAAACGATACTCATAATAGTTGACAAGCCAAAAATTATAAAAATATTAACATAAGGATCATATCATATATATATAAAAAATTTAACCAAACCCCTATGCATTTCATAGAATTAATGATCAGGCAAGTCATATAAAGTGCAAATCCAAATGCCAAATGTCTTCAATAAAACCAAGTTATACAATCAATTGAAGCATGAGAACCGATCAAAGGATATTGCCAGTCGTGTAATGATCAATGAAAGGTAAGTGCAATAGGCATAATGACAAAAGAAATATCCACAGTTTAGATAATGATCGAAAAACAACTTCGAAAGGAGAAGTTTTCACACTTACAGTCGTGAAAACTTAACGAATACAAAAGTGTAAATGTCGCAAGAAATGAAAATGTCATCTATTTGAAAAATGCGACAAAAACTTGATGTTCGCAAGACATAGGTGTAGGCATCTTATAGGATAATATAAAAATGTGAATTGGCTGCCAACAAGTCCTACTGGTTCTGGTGTAATAGCAGGGTTTTCTTCTTTGACTGCAAAATTCGTAGGTTCAGGGGAAGCTCCAGGCATTGGAATTTGAGTTACTTTGTAGCCTGCTTGATAATAAATGTCCCCACATTGACTGCACATATACTCTCTACACTGATTCTCTTTTGTGTTTTCCTCTATCATGGTCGCTATGCGAGCTAGGGTATACAATTTAAGTTCCTTGTCGTAGGGTTCCTTTACCATTACTAGCTCCTTCTTGTAGGCTTCCAGTTCAGACCTTAGGAACTCATTTTCTTGTAAGACAGAGGCCATTGTTGGTTCTGGTTGTTGATATTTCATGGGTGTATTAAGAGAGGTGATTGGTTCTTGTGTAACAGTCACAACCGCAATAGTTGGTTCTTTTGGAGCAGCTACAGGATCAACAATTGTTTCTTGTGTTTCAGCTTCTTGATGTAGAGAAAGTAGTGTTGCGACACCCTGGGCATCTGATTCTTGTATTTTGGTAACAACATCAACAACTGGTTCTTGTGTTTCAGCTGTAGCTGGTTCTTGTGTAACAACTATAGCTGGTTCTTGTGTTTCAACTACTGAATGAGTAGCTGGTTCTTATGTTTCATCTACTGAATGAGTAGTTGGTTCTTGTGTTTCAGCTACTAGATTAGTAGCTGGTTCTTATGTTTCAGCTACTAGATGAGTAGCTGGTTCTTGTGTTTCAGCTATTGGATGAGTAGTTGGTTCTTGTGTTTCAGCTACTTGATTTAAAGAGAATGATGTCGTAGTACATTGGGCCTCTGGTTCTTGTGTTTCAGTGCCCATGGGTGGAATAGGTAAAAATTTTGGAACTTGGGAGGGTGGAGGTGTACAGGATTTTAGCAAGATGGATTGGGGGTTTAGGTCAGTGGCAGTAGTGGTTTCTCTTGTTGAGGTCCTCGTTTGTTTTCTTTGTAAAAAGGAGGGAAAAGGAGGAATTTTCTTCTTTCTTTTGCGTGTGGGTTTTTCCTCAGTGATGGGGCAGGGAGAGTTATCTAGTTCAGAATCATCGCTAAGGATATGAACAATAGGAGTAGATGATTCTGGTAAGTTGTGGGGTGGGCTTGTTATGGTAGGAGGGTTGGATCAATTGGGTCTGTAGGTGGATTGTTAGGTATTTCCGGAGGGTCTGGAAGGTTTTGTGGTTGTTGTTCCTGAGGATTTTCAGGATGTTCAACAGCTTCTTGAGGGTCTATGGGTGGGTTGTTTAGGGGAGGGTTTTGTTGGGAAAAACCTTTTTGGATGAGTAGTTGAGCGAGACGGTGATGGGTGAGGGAAAGGGCAGGATTTTTAGCCTTTTTACAATAATACGACATATTTCTAAGACATCCGAGCAGATAGTAGGGAATATTCACCAATCTAGCATGTTGTAAATGAGACAACAAGACAAAATCATACTAGTAGACTACCTAGTATCGAACTTCACAGGTGAGGTAGTGCTTGACAAACTTTGTAACTTTTGACCAAGGAGGCGGCAACGAGCTTAGTCGAACACCCCAACCTTTAGGCTCAATTTGTTCTCCTGGCATGAGAAAATCCTGCTGGGTGTTAAGGATAACATGTTTGTAGTTGAACCAGCGAATGCCAGTGACAGGAAGACTCAAAACCTGTGCTATATCATCCTTTGTGACTGGAATCCGAACCCCTTGAACAATGGAATAAGCTTCTTGAAGATTTCGAGCAAATTGAAGAACCTGTTGTTGATGAAATCCTTGGAGCCTCTGAAAATAACCCACCCAACCTGCCTGCAGAAAAATTTGATAGACTTCTGGATTCAATTCTAACAGGGCTGTCGTGGCAGGTTCGTATCATATAACAGGACCTCCCATAGCTAACAGCTTAGTAAAATGCACAGTCAGACAGTCAAGTAACAACTTCTGACCAGAGTAATTTTTGTGGGTGAAGGCATGCAAATGGTGGTGAAAACAAACGAAATGATGGGTAAAAAAAAAAGGAATGATGGTAGTCGGTCCATGTGAAATGATGGCATAAGNGTATGGCTAAAATAATGATTTTAAGTGAATGATAATAATGATTTGAGATCTTCTCATTAGCCATAGTTCAATTGTATTTACATATAAAGTTTACATACCTCATCTTTACCTTTGATTCGTACTTCAAAAAAAAAATATACTTCCTGTCCATAATAGTTCTGCAGTAACCATGGGAGAGACTTTGGATTTATTAGAGAAATTGTATCAAGGGTTTGTTTAATTATGAGAGAGGGTTGTGAAAGGAAAAAATATAGTATGAGAGCGAAAGAGCTGAAGAAGATGTTTTTATTGACAGAGAATGCTGAGAAAGTGGTGTTTCAACAACAGGAAAAGAATAGAAAAATGTTTGTTGAAGGGTGATGTTTTAACAATGGGAAATACTACTGAAGAAATGGTGTTTCAGCAGTGGTGAAATGTTGCTGAGAAGTGGTGTTTCAACAATGGGGAAGAAACGAAATATTGTTGAACAATGGTGTTTCAACAATGGGAAAAGGGCGAAATATTGCTGAAAAGTGGTGTTTCGGCAATGGGGAAGATGGGAAAAATGAGGGGAAAATGTTGCTGGAAAGTGACATTTCAACAATGGAGAAAAGGGCAAAATATTGTTGAACAATGGTGTTTCAGCAATGGGGAAGATGGGAAAAATGAGGGGAAAATGTTGCTGGAAAGTGATGTTTCAGCAATGGGGAAAAGGGCGAAATATTGCTGAATAGTGGTGTTTCAGCAATGGGGAAGATGGGAAAAATGAGGGGAAAATGTTGCTAGAAAGTGATGAAGAAAGAGGGAGGAGCGCTTCACAAAATGAATCTTGGATCTTCTTGAAGTAAGATCGTCCTTTCTTGGTAGGCCTTTTCTTTAATCGAGAATCTGCAAAAGAATCAATTGTAACATGTCATTCCTTGATAGGGATTATTAGTAAAAGAAATCTAATCTAATACTAAAGGAATTAAATTCAGAAAAATTAATTGCAATGAGGGGTAGGAGGCCCCTCTAAAAAGAGATAATGCGAGTCTACCACACATGTGGCCTTAAAATCTTCTTTGGAAATGGAGTGCTGTTACAGACAGAGCCGATGACCATTCACTAATAATGATGTTTTAGAGTCATCAATTGTGAGGAGCCTTACTGTTCCATTGGGGAAAACAGTGTCCACTTCGTAAGGTCCAAGCCATCTTGTACGTAGTTTCCCTTGAAATTCTTTAAACCGAGAATCATACAGTAAAGCCCAATTACCTTTTTGGAATTGCTTATGCTTGATGGTTTTGTCATGCCATTTTGATCTTTGTTGTTGAATCATAGTTGTCTGATGAATGACATCTAGTCTTTTTTCATCCAATTCATTAAGTTGTTGCAACCTAGCTGTCTGTGCATCGGTCAAATCAAGGTTGACATCTAAAGCAGTCCTTAAGGTTTTGATTTCAAATTCAACAGGAAAGACGATACTTTTTCCATAAACTAATTCATAGGGAGAGAATCCTGTAGTATTTCTCCAGGTAGTTCTGTAAGCCCATAATGCTTCAAGGAGCCTGTGAGACCAATCCTTTCTGTTTTGCTTCACTGTTTTTGTGAGAATGGCTTCTATTACTTTATTTTTTCTATCCACCTGTCCATTGGCTTGGGGGTGGTATGGTGTAGTCATTCTATGATGAATATGATATTTTTGAAGGGTGGCTTTAAAACCATGAGAAGTGAAAGGAGGTCCTCCATCTGTAACTAATTCTCTAGGCACTCCAAATCTGATAAAAATGTCTTCAAATAGAAAATCTAGAACTGCTTCTTCAGTAGCTCTATGGAGTGCTTTAGCTTCCATGCATTTAGTCATATAATCTGTGCAGACCACTATATAAACTTTTTGATTGGATGGAGGGTTAATGGGTCCTACAAAGTCTAAGGCCCATATTTCAAATGGTTCGAGTACTACCTAGGGATTTAAAGGCATTTCATCTTTATTATTAGTTTGACCCATTCTTTGACAGCTATCACAGGCCCGAACATATTTCTTTGCATCTTTAAAAAGTGAGGGCCAATAATAACCCATCCTGAGAATTTTATGTGTTGTTCTCTTATCAGCAAAATGCCCTCCACAAGGGCCATCATGACAAGATTTTAGTAAATAATAAACCTCATATTCTCTAATGCACCTTCGGATTTCTTGATCAAGTCCTGTGTGGAAAAGACACCCACTTATCCAGCTATACTGAGCACTTTGTTGAATGATTCTTCTTCTCTCTCAGTGGGATAGGTGTGGTGGTAACTTCCTTGCAACCAAGTAGTTAGCGATGTCTTCATACCATGGTGAGTGAGCAGATATTGCAAATAAATATTCATCAGGAAAGGAATCATCTACTGGGGTATTATCATCAGGTGTTAACCGAGAAAGGAAATCAACAACTACATTTTCTTTTCCTAGTCTATCTACAATTGTAATATCAAATTCTTGTAATAATAGTAACCATCTGGTGACTCGAGCATTTGTGACAGGTTTGTTCATTAAATATTTGATAGCTGAGTGATTAGTATGGGAAAAAGTAGAGTAGCCAGTGATGTAATGTCGAAATTTATTAATAGCATAGATAACTGCTAAGAATTCCTTTTTTGTAACTATATAGTTAAGTTCAGCAGGAGTCATATTCTTGCTAATGAAGTAAATAGCATAAGGGAGATGATTTTCTTCTTGTCCCAAGACAAATCCTATTGCAGTATCTGAAGCATCAAAGGATATATGAAAGGGAAGTGTCCAATCAGGTCCTCTTAGAATAAGATCTATAGATAACTGATGTTTGAGTGTATTAAATGCTTCCTGGCAAAGATTAGTCCACTTGAATTCAACATTTTTCATAAGTAACACAAACAGAGGAGAAGCTATTTTGGAATTTTTTTTTATAAATCTTTTGTAGTATCCAGCATGTCCTAGGAAACTTCTCACCTCTGTTTGGGTTTTGGGAATAGGAAGGTTTTTAATGACTTGTATCTTGGATGGATCCACCTAGATTCCTTGAGATGAAATAAAATGTCTAAGTACTACTCCTTCACTCATCATCATATGACATCTTTCTATGCTTGAGAGGTGGGCTTGTATACATCGTTTAAGTAATTTCTCAAGGTTTTGTAGTGCTTCCTCAAAAGAGACACCATAAGGGGTAAAACCATCCATAAAAATTTCCATAGAGTCATTAATCATATCAGAAAAGATTCCTATAACTGCTCTTTGAAAGGTTGTTGGTGCATTACATAGTCCAAAAGGGAGGACTCTATAAGAAAAAGTTCCCCATGGGCTAGTAAAAGTGGTCTTATCTTGGTCTTGGGGTGCAATCTTGATTTGATTATACCCACTGAAACCTTCTAAAAAGGAGAAAAACTTCTTCCCTGACAAACTATCTAACACCTGATCAATGAATGGTAACGGAAAGTGATCTTTTTGAGTGGCTTTATTTAAGGCTCTATAGTCTACACATACTCTCCGTTTCCCATTTTTCTTAGGAACTATTATCAATGGGGAAACCCATTCGCTGTCCGATATAGGATATATAAACCCTGCATTAAGCAATTTTTGAAGTTCCTCCTTAAGAATTTTTCTTAAATTAGGGTTCATTCGTCGTTGAGATTGGAAGATCGGTCAACAATCTTCCTTGATATAGATATGATGAGTACATAATTTGAGAGAGATTCCTTTCATATCTATATAGTGCCATGTGAATGCTTCCTTATGTTCAAGAAGTAACTTCATTAATTGTTGTGTTTCAGCAATTGTCAGGTTGGGGTTTATGTTCAGAGTTTTGCCAGGTTCAATTTCTATTGGTATACTTTTAGAAGAGATGGTGGCTGATTTTTGAGGTGGGTTTTCAGAGTCAAGGTTTTCCTGGTTATCTGACTCCAAAAGTGCAGTTAGTTGGTTATGAGTTTCTGGAGTCACAGAGGAAGGTTCACAAATAAAATTATTAATTACGTCATCCTTAGTGGCATATTTAAGGCTTAAGGCTTGTCCTATAGTCAAGATAGGTTGAGTAGTTTGATCATCAAAGTCCACCCATAAAGAATTGTCATTATTAATCAAGGGTGTAGCATGAGGGTAGAGGGTAAGCTGTTTAGTCTCATATCCATTGGAAATTGTCATTGAACCAGATCTACAACTGATAAAATCATCTGTTGTGGCTAGCCAAGGCCTACCCAAAATTAGAGGGTGACCCCCCAACTTTGTTTTAGGTTGTAATACCACAAAATCAGCTGGATAATTCCAGGATTCAACTGAGATGATTAGGTATTCAATGACTCCTTCTGGTTTGATTGTATAATGGTCAGCTAATTCTAGAATGGTTGGGGTATCTCTGATTTCATTCTTTAGTTGTAATAGTTGTGAGGTTTCAAGAGTCATAATATTGATAGCAGCACCTAAGTCTACCAGAACTCGAGGAATTATTGTTTTTCCAATTTGCACTGAGACGGTAGGATGGTTGGGATCACCATATTTAACTGGGGGAACTTTACCCGACATTAGTGCGGACAAATCACCCATGACATGAACTATGAGGGGATCTTTAGTTTTCCTACCGGGTTTCTTAACACAAATGTCTCGCATAGTTCTGGCATAAATTGGTACATCTCTTAGTGCTTGTAATAGTGGAACTTTGACATAAAGATTTTGTAATTGCCCTAGAATATTGAAAGAAAGTGGCTCAGGCATTTTAGTCAAAGCTAAATGCTTAGGGAATGGTGGTTTTGTTGTTTCAGCAGCAGTATTGGAGGATGATTGTACCTCTTCAGGTACATCATGCTTTTTTATTTCTTCTTTATTGGAATTAGAAGAGGTAACATCATCAATGATAGGTTCTACTATTTTCCTAGATCATAAATGAATATCATTGCATTGCGCAGGGAAAAGAGAAAGTATAGGCTGGTTTTTAATATCAATGCACTGCATCGCCTTATTATTGGGGTTAGGGTTAGGTTGTACAGGTAGTTGGGGCCTCATCATTTGATTTTTTGGTTGAGCACCTAATGGTAAAGAGAGTGGTTGCAGAAATTGTGATTGAAGTTGAGGTAATTGATTTGGGAATGGGGGTTGTTGACCTCTCCAATTTGGATTCCATTGGTTAAGGTAAGGTTGTTGTTGTGGAGGCCAAGGAGTCCACATTGCTGGATCTACAAAAGGAGGGTTAGTTTGTTGCATGGGTGGGTAATTCATTTGATTGAGGGGTGGGTATTGCATTTGATTAAAGGGAGGGTAATTTTCTTGATTAAAAGAAGGATAGTTATTCCAACGATTAGAAGATGTAAATGGCATATTAGGATTCATACCTTGTCCCCGTGACTGCCATTGCCTTCTCTGTGTCAATAGATATACAGCTTCAACTTATTCATCAGTTGGTTGTAATGTTGCCTTGATTCCTGGTAAAGAAGGGCATTGTTGAGTTTCATGATCCTTATCACAAATGGTGCAGATTGGTTTTTTGTCCAATGGGCATTCCCTTTGTGTGTGTTTATCTCTGCATTTGGAACAAAAGATGGACATAGATTCTTCTGCTTTGGCTTGTTTCTTTTGAATCTGCAAGGTATCAATTTGTGAAGCAAAAGAGCTTAACATTTCAGTTTTAAAACCCTCAAGTAAATTACCTATTTCGGCTCTTGTTGCTCCTCCACTAGCTGATTTTTGAACTCTTGAAAATGTGGTATCCCTGTTGTTTGATCTATTTCTTGCAGCTCCTCTTGAACATCTTTTACATAGGTTAACAATTTCATCATATGATTCTTTAGATATGTCCCCTTTTCCAAGCATATTCAACATATCTAGATAGTCATCCCTTACTCATTTTAGTAATATTGTTTTAAGAATATCTTTACTTACATTGGGGTGACTGGATCTTTGTAGATTATACTGTAGCCTTTCCACAAAGTCCTCCAAATTTTCATCCTCTTTCTGTATCATCTTGAATAACTCCTTTCTTTTTTCTCTTGTTCAGCAATAGTCTTGGTATTTATGCAGGAATTTATGTTTCATCTAATCCCATGTTGTGATTACATGACCTCCAAGACTCATGAACCATCTTAATGCATTTCCTTTTAATGTTGTTGGAAATAGTTTAAATTATTTAGCATTGGAAATGTAATCATAACTTCTGCATAATATGTTAAACTCGAAAAGGAATTCATCAGGATCCTCTGAATATAAGCCATGAAAGTTAGGTAAAGATGAGAGTGGAATATTCTTCATGGGAGCTACTCCTCTAGGAAGATCACCAATAGGAAATCCTAAGGTGGAAAAAGAGTTTTCATGATTTACCTCTCCTTCAGGACCTACCTGTTGTTGTTAGGAAATAATACCCTACGGACTAACAAGCTAGGGCTAAACTTGCATGCAGATCATGACCTTAAAGAAATCACTTTTAACCTATCACCCCAAAACTCAAACCCCTTTTTCACACACAAGCATGGAAAAGACCTACTAACCTTTTTAATGATGTTTGGTGTAGATCCTCCATTGCGCTTTGTCCGCTTACTTGCGCTGCTCCTTCCAAAGACAATCCTACAATCGAGACAATACATTACGCATGCATGCTATTTTTCTACTTGAGGGTTAGAGATTAAGCATAAATCAAATAAAACATATATAACTCGTGCATTGGGATGGGAAAAGTATTCTTTTATTAATCTCAAGATGAATCAACTTACAATAATGATAGAGACCGGCCACCGTTCCTCGATCCTGATCCTGGGCTCCTCCTCTTCTTTGTCCTCCAACTACTTTGCTTTAATTCTCCTTAAGCTTGAGGAAAGGCTAAAGGGTTGGGACAAATGCATTCAACAATTGGGCAGAGTTTCTTCGCTATCTTTTTCCTCCTCCAAATAGTACCCCTACCCCTTCTTTTATAGGCTAGAAGGAGCTAGGGTTTTGGATGAACTCTCGGCCATGCATGGCTGGGAGTTTCAGTTAACTGACACATAGCTTTTTGTTCCATTGACAACTTTCCTATTTTTGTGCTTTGTTAGGTAAACACGGGTTGTAGTAGGCCAGCCAATGTTCCAACGCGTGCAGTAGTAGGCCAGCCAACATTCCAACGCGTGCAGTAGTGGGTTAGGGCACGTGTCACTTGATTTAAGAGGATTTTCAAGAGTTTATTCAGCATGGATTTGGCAAGGAAGGGATATGATTTGGTCTGATGCCAGGTAAGCATGTGTGGTGCAATTTAGGGTTATAACAAATGCCCCCTAATGTGTGAGGTTAGAAGAGCATATGATGACTGAAATACATTACCAATTCTTTACCAATCTGTACTGATATGCTGAATGAGTGAGCCCAGGAATCAGGAATCAGGAGGTGCCGTCTGCAAAAAATATCAAATGTCTCACTGAGGTGGGCATACCCATGCTCGGGATAAAATAGAACCATGGCTACCAATCAAATACACTGTAGATCCATGTCAAACAACTATGAAGAGTAGTCGCGAATAATACACAGTGGAGCTACATCTCGAAATCAGAAAGATATACATATAAAGTATCCATCTTCCATAGACTGATTCGGCCTGATGGCTGTACTTCAAAGCTCGAGCAACAACTTCAAAATATTCTAAAACTCGGGTAGGAGTGTAATATGAGTGTACGACTGCACTACCTAGAGGTCTTCAACGGCTCGTCGGTTATGGACTTGATAATCTTGATGATCGGACTGAAGGCTTCAGTGATTTCGAACAAAGACTTGATTGGACGTTCAGTATGGCCGAGTATGCGGACAAGAGACATATTGCAGAGGGGTTGACTCAGGCTCAGTGACAAACTTCCCTTGGATAATAGCACAACAAGTGATAAGACTCAGGCAGCATATCTATTAATCATAAGTCTACGAAGCAGGAGGCAACGCAAACTCTCCATATGTTTGGAAGAGTAACCAAATGGTGGAGGACACAACTCTATATAATGAGAAAAGCTTCCTAAGGTCGTACTACATCCCATAGTCTGATGAATCAAACGGACAAATGTGATTTATCCAAGGGCGACTCATGATGCTGTCAATACTTTTCCCATCCTCTTTTTGGGGTGTATTTGATTTTTTATTCTTTTTTTGTTCTTTTGGATGATTTTGTGAAAAAAGAATAAAGGAATATTACATTACAGTGGAGGAACGAGTACAACAAACATACAAGCTCAAGGCACAAGGACAAGACTGTTGTTCTAGGGAAATGATACTCGAGAAAAATCCTCCAGTGGCCAAAGGTGTTAAGACGCAAAGGCAAACTGTTACTAGGTTGATGGGTAAAGGATGGAAATGTGGTTGATAGAACACACAATGGTAATGTCCTTCGATGTAATTTTAATGAGCCCAGAGAAGGTAAGCTCGATGGTTTTTCATATTTAGAGAGTCTGAAAAAACATAAAAGGAAACTCCATTGGGGTACCTTTTTCATCAATAGTCTAGTCGATTCGAAAAAGGGATAAACTAGCACTGATTAGACATCAATTCAAAACCATTTTAACGAGTGTGAAAAGGACAAGATCACTCGGCTATTTTTTCACTTTTAAGGAGTCTGAAAAAATCTTAACTATGGACTCCGTCAGGAATGTTCTTCTGGCCCAGTTTAACGAGTGTGAAAGAATAAGGTCACTCGGCGATCTTTTCAATTTTAGGGAGTCTGAAAAGAGCTTAACTATGGACTCCAGGGGGGTTTTTTTTTCGTAAATTTAGTCCCTCAGGCCCGAAAAAGGAATAAAATTATACCTGAGGATACTCTTCTAAAGAATGGGAATTCAATAGAGTATTCCTTTGTTCGTACAGTTGACCGTCCGGACCAAAAAAGGGGTAAACTACCACCGGACAGACATGTCTTCAAATTTCAGTTTAACGAGTGTGAAAGGCCACAAGATCGCTTGCCAATATTTTCATTTTTAAATGGTCTGAAAAGGGCTTAAAAGGAGACCCGTTTAAGGAACGTTCTTCTGGACCAATTTAACGAGTGTGAAGAAACAAGGTCACTCGGCAATCTTTTCATCTTTAAGGAGTCTGAAAAGGGCTTAAAGAAGACTCCACAATTGTTACTTTTCTTAGTTAATCTGGACGAGATCGAAAAGCATAAATGCAGTCTCGCTGGATGTTGCTTTCAGATCTCAAAGAGATCTTGAAAAACAACAAAGTTATCTCATGATAGACTCTTTGTGGGTCGATGCCTGGCATCTCCTCAGGGGAGCTATATGCTCCGACGAAAACATTGTCTATGACGCCAGAGGTTCTGGAGATATTGATAGGTATCATTTCAAAAATGGTTGCCATATTACCCTCATCATAGATCTTGTGTGTAGCTAAGGGATTAGTATGACAAGACCTATCTCCAGTCATAGTCATGGTGAAATCTCTTTCTTTGATTCGGCTTAACTTTGGGAGGAAATATGATCTGTGATGAAGATCTTCCCAAGGTTTATCCAGACTAGTCATTGCTTCAATTACTGCTTCGTCAGAAGGAAAGACTAAGTCTAATGAATTGGTGTTGGCGAGAGAACCCTGAGCCCAGATAGGCTCTAGAAGTGGATCCAACTCTTGTGCAGGAATTGGATCAGGTTTAGATGAAGATTGCTGAACTAAAGAGTACGCTACTTCAGCGGTCGACAAGGGCATGGACATGCTGGAGTGCCCTGTCTCATCCATCGTGGCTGATGGGGAAGGAAGAATCCATGGATCCTGAAAGTAAGTCATGCGGAATGAAAAAACATGAAAAATCTCAGCCTTGTGGTGAGTAGGTATAAACTTGACATCGTCATGAGGAGGTGGGTAATCGAAATTACCCATCAAATATGGGCACAAACCAACTCCTACGTTAACGACACCGGCTTGAGGATTATCAATCATGGGAACCGTGGATGCCCCCAAAGCTGGGTCAGGTCTAGAGAAGGAAAATTGATCGGTGGTCACTATCCGACCTTCGTGTGGAAACAACAAGACTCGGAAAACTGTAGCAACCATCGCTTGCATAGCATAAGTCCAACTATGACCTAACAAGAGATTATAGTCGAGGGGGGCATCGACTACCTCTACCTCGACACACACAGTCTTCCCTCCTAACTGTACAGGGAAAGAAGGAATGATGCCATGTGGTCGGAACGAATGATCATCGAATGTAGTGAGGAGAGTAGGTGATGGAGACAACTCGGGCTGACCAATGGCTTTCTAGCATGCTAACGACATAACGCACGTCGATGCGCCCTCGTTGACCACCATGCAAAAGATATTGCATGTAAAAGTTTTCGTGGGATGAGCCACTACTATCTGAAATGCTACGTGGTAAGGAAGACGAGGTTTTAAGTCAGTTGTATCTAGCATGATGGTACCTAGGTTACAAGTCTCAGTAGAGCCTAAAGCAGTCAACAAGGCTTTCCTCTGAGAAGGGAAACTTTGGAGGACCTCCAAAGCGGACATAGAACAAGGGGTTTGGGATAAATCTTCCACCACAGAGTAATTATAGGTGGCCCTTGCATTTAGATTGTGAGAAGCTTTCTTAAATGTTCCCTTTGGAATGCGTGTCATCGTTTCTCCCAACATCTTCTCAATCTGTAGAGGAAGAGATGGGATTTCGGCTTCTTTTCCCTTCTCAGAGGCGCTTGGTTTACTATAGTCGTGCTCTCTAGTCGTGATTAAAGAATCACCCCTAACCATGTATACGTTCGCGGATGAGGAATTGGTAGGAGGAGGGCAGGTTTCTTGGCTGCCCCCTTCGGCACTTGTAGAGGCTTGAGTTAAATTTTTCGCATGTTGAAAGGGATTAGTCAACACTGCCTGTTGTTGCTGTGTGACAAACTTCTGGGCCTCTGGAAGTTGAGGACACAGATGGGTCGAGTGGTCTTCCACACACAAGTTGCACAGATACCTTGCCTTCCATTTTTCTGTGGTGCCCTCGCCAGCATTATCAGTGGGTTTTTTATCCCCCTTACCCTTCTTGCATTGTTTTTTCTTCCCTTCAGGCTATTGGGGGGCCTTTGGTTTAGTCGTCTGCACGGAGTGTACTTCCGACGTTTGGGTAGGAGGAGTAGCCAAAGCAGTAGTCTGGTTGGCCGCTGAGTGTTGTATAGATAACTATTGCAATTGTTTTGGCAATTGCTCAGTGGGCTTGGTTTGTGCCGAACCAACGATACCATCGGCATGTGGTCCGACTCTCTATCTAGTTTTATCCAGTATTGATTGTGGAGCATCCGGCAGGATGTTGTATAATAAACCAGACTGAGAATAGATAAGCTCAAACTGTTGAGCCCTCATGATGGCATCTTCTTCAAAGAAAACTTCTGAAGTTGCGACATCTTTGGATAATTGGGGGACTAAAGACTTAAGGAACCACTCTAGCAGGAATGCTGGTGGAACTGGTACTTTGATTAGACTCTTTCAGCGTCTCCATTCTCGGATATGATCAGAGATATGGTCTGTTGTCGTATGTTCTAAATTGGCTAGCAACTATGTGCCAGCGTCGTATCTCATAGGTAACTAGAAATGGTTAAGGAAGGCCATCACCAGTTCGCCAAAAGAAGAGTATCGTGAGTGATCAAGCTCTATGTACCATTTCACGGAACTCCCAATAAGAGTACGTTTAAACAATCGCAACTAGATGGAGTCATATTTCAATGAGTTAGATGAACACCAAATATGGAAATTAGTCACATGATCACCTGGATCTTCATTAGGCTTGGCCTCGAACTTTGGAATGTCCGAAGGCAACTTCGTTGGCATAGGAGGCCAATGCGGATCGTGACAGATAGGATCATTTAACAACCTTGTCAAATATGGCAAGTGTAACGTCGCCAGGAATGGTAGTTTGGGTTGCTACTGATAGCCTGGGAAAAAGGGTCCTGGAGTTTGACTGGCACCAGGTTGCCAGGAAAATCTTGGCTGCTGGCCCGGATTCTTGTAGAAACCATGGCCCTGACCAGCGTAAGGATTTTTCATCTGTGGATACATCATTGGCTGATTCCCCATGAAGGAAATAGGATGTTGGGAATTCATCATGTTCGACGGACTTTGGGAAGGATTACCCCATGTTGATCCTGATGGGAGAGGCATAGAAGTCTGTCCGGGGTTCCATTGACTATGGAAAGAATTACCGCAGAATGACATTCCAGAGGAAGGAATGGATCCTTGTCCTGAGTTCCAAGGTCCTGGTATATGTTCCCCCGGTGTAGGAATAGTACCCTGCGTCGGAGTAGACTGTCCAAAAATGGGAGTGCCCCTAGATGGGAAAGTAGTGGATGTGAAATTGTTATTACCAAACGTCCTGTTCCAAACAAACTGTGACGAACCTACCAGAAGAGTTTGCGCAGGTGTTCCTGTTGGTTGTGGAGCCTGATTATCTTCCTGATTCAGAGGTCCTTGCTTTCAGCCATGTTTATACCCCATGAAGTATTTACACCCCAG
>ML788685.1:699520-711509 GCA_009831015.1 Picea engelmannii | reverse complement strand
CCTGATTCAGAGGTCCTTGCTTTCAGCCGTGTTTATACCCCATGAAGTATTTACACCCCAGAAGTATGTACACTCTTCCATGCGGGGGAGTGCAGAGGGGGGGTACCCCCTTTGCGGGGTCTGGGGGAAAGCGGCCCCCCAGGCGGGGTTCAGGGGTGAAGCCCTCGAAGCAAAAATTGCCTTGTAAAAGTATATTGTAATTTCATTGTAAATATGGACCATTCATTATAAGGTCACAGATCTAACGGTAGAGATTATGTTAGGGTTTTTTGCCCTAGAAGGCAACCCTCTTTTATGAGGGAAATGTATTGTGTCTATGGATGATGGTGAATATTGTATTCTGAGAGAGGAGACTGTGAGAGAAAGAAGAGGAAGTTACAACAGGTTTTTCTGTAGGTTGTATCCCTTCAATTGATGGATAATAATAAAGGAAGGACCTGGCAATTTCTCTGGTGGACGTAGCCCACACTGGGTGAACCACGTAAATATGTGTCTCTCTTGTATTGTGTGTCTTCTGTGTTTTGTTTCTGCATTTGTTTTATTATTGCTCCGCGGTCCTGTTTTTCTAACAGTTCCTTGACTCCCGACTCCAAATGAACTCGTGTGTGCAGGATGCCCGGCGGACTGCTGATGCAGACCACCAAGCGAAGGGGACGAAGGAGAGATATGACCTCCAGCGTAAGGAAAAGCATTAAAATGGATAGGAATGCTCCCAAGTTGACCTTGCAGAGGAGCATTAGAGCTCCCTGTCCCCAGACCCAAAGTCTGTAAAGTGGAGTAAGTGAGTGAAGGACTGGTACCTGAACTAGGCATACTATATGAAAACGGAGGGCCTGTCGCACTAGGTGTGAAGGGGTTTGTGGCCGCCGCGATAGATGGGGTCAGTCCATTGTGCGACATAGTTGTGGCCAAGACCATAGTGGCTCGGACCGTCGACGACAAGTTAGGATATGCTTCTCCTGTGGTAGCAACGGTGGTGGGAATGGAAGAATTCCCAGAAGAAGTAACAAAGTTTGTTGCCATAGATGTGTGAGGCACTGATAGACGTTCGTAAAATTGAATTGGCACAATAATTTGTGGCCAAGTATCAGTGGTTGGGGTTTCAACCAAACCAAGATTGGCGGTTTATCCCTCCGGGAGTTGTTCGGGCTCAATGGTTTGTAACCCGGTTGCTTCAAAAGACCCTTGTTGGTCTAGCTTCCACCTCAAAGGTGGTGGGGTGGCTCCAGTATAACCAGCGACAGGCCCAGAAGCCTTCATGACCGGCGGAGCTCTGAATCCTCCACTGTGTGAGAATATCCACAAAATGCTAAGATATTCTACACGTGAAAACAGTAACACACACTAAAAGAAATCCCCTATGAGATAAGACAAGCAAACACTAACTACTTTGAAGAACAGTTACAACAACCAACACTAGAGCAACTTACCGGTGCAAGTGTAACTCGAAAACGGAAGCACCCTCTGGGTATACTCTGTAAAGCATGACCCAATGTCTGTCCTAGGTACCGTGGTATACCCCCGCAGTCACTTGTGTATGTCCCTAGAAAATATTGGCAACTAGTTTGCCAGCACGCGAACAGTCACCAGGTGGGTACAGTCGATAGTCGGGTAGACCACAATGAGTAGGGTATCAAGCCCGAAACCTGTCAAGGGTATCGAGAGAAAATGGTCCGGAAGACAACTGAGGATCTCGAATGGATTCAAGACCCACAAAGCCCCATGGCAAATGCAAACGACTAAATCCCTTAACAAATCCTTGATATGTGTTCTCCACCACGCTTGGTCCAGCTTTGGAGGGGTTATCTCCGCTACCTTTCCTTACGCGACCTCGTGTTTAGCCCCTGTGTTAGAGGGGGGTCCCAGATAACTTCCACGTAACTGGACTTCTACACTCCCTATCACAGACTCCAATGTTGGGTTTTGAGTGGCCTTGGAGAGTTTTCTCTCCAACCTATTCCAAGGCCCTAGCCCTAAGCTAGTTTGTGAACCCTACAAATAAAAAGTCTAATAGATTTTAATTAGTGTTGATTTTATGGGATTTTTTACATCACAAGGTATGAAAGTGAAACTGATGATGTGTAAAGACTCAAAGAAAAAAACAAATGAACAAAATGCTGGAAACAAAAACTTTTACTGAATGCAAAAATCAACAACTTTTCAAAAAGAAAGACTTCTTTTCTTTTCAATTTTGCTAAGATTTCATACAACACACATAAAGAAATTTCTCTCAATCTGTGAGCTACTTATTCTCTAAATTCACCTCAAAAACTTATGAACAAAAGACTTCTCCCTAGCTATTGATGCAGAAACACAATTTTCAAGCAAAGAGGAAAAATGAAAAGATTTTTTTTTTTATTTTATTTAAGTGCTAAATGAAGCAACAAAGGGAAAATGCCGACAAGCACAAAACCAAGAAAACAAAATGAAATTCTGGCTTAAAGCACTGATCGCAAATAATCGAAGTAAAGACACTCAATGGCAATCCGAAAAACGACGATTCTTTCACTTGTCTAAAAGCCATAAANTATCAACTAAGAAAAAATAGGCTAAGGGTAAGAGGCTCTAACCTAAAGAATGTGCAACCCTAAACTCACACACCTGAGAGCACTACTTCTCACCAAAAGAGGGGATGACTGCCCCACCTTGATTGAAAAGCAGCCTATCAAGCACGCTCCTGTCACTGAAACAACACGCGGGCAAATGCGTGCTGAGCTAAAACAGGGCGCGTGTACCCGTGGGATGAACTTGCACAGGCCGTGGGTATGTACAAAATCTAATACAAATCCAAACACAGGAAGCCCAGACCTGGAAGAGGTCTCTGGTATTAACAACCAGGGTCTCTTGAAGGCTTGGGTGCTTCTTCTTTAACAGAAAAGAAAAATAATTGCAAAAAATCACAAACGCAATAAAGAAGACTGATACAAGACTGTGAACCAGCAAGACCCAGACAAGATCCAGAAAGCCCCCTGAGAATGTAAAATTCTGACAGGGAAGAGGAGACTGCCTCTCAAGCTCTCTGAGTCCTACACGCTACTAAAAACTCTACAACAAGCGTTCAAACATGGGCTGTAGAAGGTTAGGGCACGGGTTACACACATGCAGCCCTTCTACAAGCCGTGTGTACCTCTATGTGTCTCGATAATAAATGTCAACCAACAGTCAACGAAAAATTGGTATTAAGAACTAGGTTCTCTGCTAGCTTTGACCTAACAGAAAACAAACAAGCAAATAAACAGAAAATCTACTCCTTTAAACTACCCAAAAACCTCACTTAAATTCGGAAACCCTAAGAGTACTATCCCTCGTGCAGTCGCCAATTTTGTTGTTGGGAAATAATACCCTACGAATTAACAAGCTAGGGATAAACTTGCATGCAGATCATGACCTTAAAGAAATCGCTTTTAACCTATCACCCCAAAACTCAAACCCCTTTTTCACACACAAGTATGGAAAAGAGCTACTAACCTTTTTACCGATGTTTGGTGTAGATCCTTCGTTGCGCTTTGTCCACTTTCTTGCGCTGCTCCTTCCAAAGACAATCCTGCAATCGAGACAAAACACTACGTATGCATGCTATTTTTCTACTTGAGGGTTAGAGATTAAGCATAAATCAAATAAAACATATATAACTTGTGCATTGGGAGATGAAAAGCATTCTTTTATTAATCTCAAGATGAATCAACTTACAATAATGATAGAGACCAGCCATCGTTCCTCGATCTTGATCCTAGGCTCCTCCTCTTCTTTGTCCTCCAACTACTTTGCTTTAATTCTCCTTAAGCTTGAGGAAAGGCTAAAGGGTTGGGACAAACAGATTCGACAATTGGGCAGAGTTTCTTTGTTATCTTTTTCCTCCTCCAAATAGTACCCCTACCCCTTCTTTTATAGGTTAGAAGGACCTAGGGTTTTGAACGAACTCTCGGCCATGCATGGCTGGGAGTTTCAGTTAACTGACCCATAGATTTTTGTCCTGTCGACAACTTTCCTGTTTTTGTGCTTTGTTAGGTAAACACGGGCTGTAGTAGGCCAACCAACATTCCAACGCGTGAAGTAGTAGGCTTGCCAACATTCCAATGCATGCAGTAGTGGGTTAGGGCGCGTGTCACTTGATTTAAGAGGATTTTCAAGAGTTTATTCAACCTGGCTTTGGCAAGGAAGGGATATGGGTTGGCCTGATGCCAGGTAAGCATGTGTGGTGCAATTTAGGGTTATAACACATGTTCTTCATGGTGCAGTTCTTCATTATACTCATCCATGGTTTCTTTTGTTTGTTCCCCTGCTGCACTTGCTTGATCCTCAATGTTTTCTACTGGTTTCTCAACTGTCTCAGGGCTCCAAATTTCTTTCCCCGTTTCAAAGTCTTCTTGAAAGGATGGTTGATATTTTGGTTTTCGAGAGATTGGTCACTGAGGAGCAACAGATTCAGATTTTGATATAATCTCGTCAATAAAAGTCTTTCTTCCTCCCCTTCCTCTACCCCTGCCACCTGTAGGGTTAGTTTCTTTGGGGTCTCCATGTCCTCTCATGCTCTGTATATCTGAAAGAACATAAGTGCTTTTGAAATCTATAATTTCCTTCCCCAGCAACGACGCAAAAATGTTGGTCACTGTAATTGCTTATTAACTAAACAATCAAGTGTTACATAAATTGTCAACCCAGGGAAGTTTGTTTATTTCAAAGGAAATCACACACTATATATGCTCAATCTCAAAACCAATCTAGAGTTGTAGTAAAATTACATTAATCACACCTTGCCTTGAACAGACTAAAGTTCTACTTTGAATTAGAAAAAGCAATCTATCTATTGAAGAGTTCGAGGTTTAAGGAAATAATTATCAGAAGAATCCTGGATTACATTAAGAAACAACAACCTAGGAAAATAAATCTTTCAGGATACTGCAAGGAAGACTAACTATTCTGTAACAGAGAACAGGACCCTATCCCCCAACGCAGGGATCTTCAACACCTATTTTTGAATATCACACTTTCATGAACTCATTACAAATCAAAATGCTTGACAAGTACTGAAGGCTAACTATCTTATAACAGAGAACATGACCCTATTCCCCAAGAAGGAATCTTCAACACCTGTCTCTAACTATCACACTTTCATAAATTCATCCAACAGAATTACCAATCAGAATGATTAACAATTACCCAGGAGTGAATTGTATGAAAACAATGTAACAATCAGTAAAGCAGAGTTTCAACAAAACAGAGTTCAGTAAAGTAGAGTTTCAGCAAAACAGAGTTTAAAAAAGGCATGAACAAAAATAATACTAACACACTACAAAACTAATGGGTGAATCTTGTGAAGAAGGTGGGCCCTCCCTTCTCATAAGATTCCCCAGAAATGAAAGGAACTAAGAAGAAATGCTCAGAATAATTTTGTATTCATCTGTCAACTGTATCATGTTACAATATCCAAAGTGAACACGTCCTTCTCTATAATTCCTTTCTATCCAAAAATTCCCTTCTGATGATGATTTCCCCTTATTTAAAGAGGAGAATCCTCTCAATACAATTGATCATTAAATTACATGTGCACATACGAATCCTATTCTTAGTCAGATCTAATCTTCTATGCTAGAATAGGATATTCTGATCTCCCGTAGAAAAATGTTGTTACAATAGTTGGAATGGTGTTGGGTTGAGGTGTAGCTGTTGCGGCCGGTGTAACAACTTCTTTATTTATCTTCTTGTTACTATTGTTGTATACTGTTTCAGCATCGCAAATTACAGACTGTTTCAGCAACGGGATTTGCGTTCTGTTTGATTGTTTCAACAACGTGGTCTCAAGAAGCAACGATGGTTGGTGCTAGCTTAAGGTGCAGTTGTTGTGGCCAGTGTAACAAGTCCTTCTTGTTACGACTGTGTGAATTTTTGTTCCAACATCGAAGATCATGGACTGTTTCAGCAACGAGATTTGCATGTTGCTGACTGTTTCAACAATGGGTCTTCAAGCTGCAACAATAATATGCAGTTCAAACTGTTTCAGCAACTATATGTTTCTGATTGATGGCTAAGTATGAGAGTAATGTAAAATTACATGTAAAACAAATTAAACATATAGCAAAGAGAAGAACCATTATATACCTTTGGAAAGATAGGTTAAGGTGATAATGCAGGCTTAAATGTGAGTGGGAAAAGGATGTAATGATAGCAAAAAGTATGAACAAAAAGTTACATTATAGGGTCCTAACACGCATGAGGCTAACAAGACCACATCAAGATTCACATATTGTGATTTTACCCCCGAATACAATTAATCTTTGTCTGCAAAATGGACTGGAAGAACCTCAAAACTAATTACTAGTACTTGCGACTCATAATCGATATTCGAAATCTACTGGATCTCCTCCAATATCACAATACATATATTTATACTACAAAAGTTGGTTAAAAGCCATTACCAATATGAACATAACCCTAAACCTAAGTGGATTAGGTTTGTCCACATTCTAACTTCCTGAACGTGGCTGATCTGCATCCTTCTTCTTTTCCCTTGACTTTCCTTCTTCCTCACACTACTTTTAGTTGTTCTCCAGTGCGCGCTCATTTTCTAGTCCCTTTCTCAACTGCTTCATTAATTTTTTCACTGTTCCCCAAAATGACTTGTGCCAACATGCCCCAAAAATTCACCCGTGGCTTATCCTGAGCCACTCAAGGAGTGTTTGCATCCTGCATTGATTTCTCCAACTTTTGGAATCTGCCTGAAATGTCTTCAGCTTGAGATTTTACCTATGCGCTCTTCTTTGCTACATAATCCACAGTCTGTGCAGTGATAAGTTCCTTCAAAAATTATTCAGTCTCTAAGATAATGTTTGCAATATTCCCCTTGGTTTCATCAATCTTTGTTAGCATCTACTCTGCATGTTCCTGCAGTGACTCAAATTGAGCCTACCTTGACTGCTTCTCTTCTTGAATGGTCTCTAGTTCTGCATGTAAGCTCTTCAGTTCTTGTGCACTCCTCAATTTGTCTGAGATTGTCATCGTCTTCTGATTTTTCTTCAAATCATGCTCGGCAGTGTTTAATCCTTCTTTCTTCTTGTCTAAGTCCTGTAGTTTATCATCCTCTTGCATACTCATCCATAACTGCGTGCTTCTATCATATAGTTTTGTGATTTCCTTAATGTTTTGTGCAATATGCTCCTTATATCCTGTCACCTCCTACTCCATATGAATTCTAAACCTCTGGTGGCATGCTTGGTTGTAGGATTTCCATCAACTCTATGATGTGGCTCTTATAAGCCTCCATAGTCCACGCTATCTTCTCAATCTTACCTTCTGTGGGTACGTTCCCTTCTTGCACGTTGTCTGGGATAGTTTTAAACACTTCATCTACCTATTGCTTTATCCTCTCCACATGTTTCTGTGTGTCCTCCTTGTCAACCTACACCTATTTGAGTATTATGTTCAGTGTCTCAATTACTTTCTTAGCCAATTGTAAGATTTTCACATCTATGTGAGCCCTCAACTAAATATTTTGTGTGACAATGACTTGCATCTTATACAACGCCTTCATTTGGACCTTGGGCAGTGCCAAGTCCAATTGATCTATGTCCTTCAACAACTTATGTGTTGTCTCCTCATCAATATGAAACATGGCCTAAGTGATACAACAATTATCATTCCCCAACACCATGATCTATACCGTGTCTTGCGTCAGAACTGTTCTTTTTGGAGGCGTTGGTTGTTGTTGTGCCTATCCCTTCTGCTGCATCGTAGTAAGTTGTAGTTTTTCCAGTGGACTCTTAAATTTTGTCAACTTTTTCATTATCTCTTCCCTTTGATTCTCAACATCATCCCATGACTTTGCTACACAATCCCGCAACTTCTCCGTGACCATCTCCTCATCATCTTCCGCGATTGTAAAATCAGGGACACCCTTGTGTGACTTCATATTCTTATGTTGTCCTCCTGTGTACAATACTATCCTCTTCATGGGAAGAGTATATGTCTGTGATATTGTATCTGGTATCTCTATGCCTGGGACATCTCCTCTGCCTAGTTCCTCCTGTGTAGGAACATTAGTATCCTTCTCCACTCCTCCATTAGTATCCTTTTGCGCTCCTCCATTTCTTACCTCTGCGCAGTCATTCTTGTTGGCAAATCTTTAATAGACAATGCATGCTTGTATACTTTTAATTGATGGAAAGTACAACAGTGAAGATGGCATGAGTACAGAAAGTATGAAATAGATGGCCATTATGATAAGACACTGCAGGAAGGGTTTGTAGGGTTTGGTCATAACAGATTCTATATGTTGTAATGCATCATCCCTTCAACTAACGAAAGCTTTAAAAGCTATTATTATCATGTTCGATGCTCATGTTTGCTGGGTGAAGGGTTCAACCCAATGTTCAATGGTCTCCGATTCAATTGTTAGGAGATCATGCTGGAGTTTCAGGCTGGAATGATGTCTCCGGAGGGGACACGAGTTGTGCTAGATACTCGGAAAGGACATGTTCATGTAGCTAAGGGAAATGAGTATTTGTCGCACTTTCAATGGCTTAATCGAACAAGTAATGTGGTAGAAGTTGATCAAATTGTATTACCAAATGAAGTTGTATTTGAAAAGGTCTAGGAAACCCCCGAGCGAGTGTACATTTTGAAATTCAAGGAGGATGATCGCAAATTATTTTTCTGGATGCAGGTTCCCGATGACCATCAGATCAAGTGTTGATCGGGACTGTTGATCTGGACCGTCGACTCCATTTCATAGTTTCGTGACTCGCGACTTGGAAAGGCAAGAAATATGACCATTGATATCGTGATTTAATCACAGCTGTCAGATCAAGGTGTGATCTGGACCGTCAACTCCATTTCGGTGTTTCATGACTCGTGACTTGGAGAGGTAAGAAACAAAACCATCGAAATCGTGTTATGTGAAATCGTGATTTAATCCCAACCATCAATTCACAATGCATTTTGAACCATTGATCTAAGCTCCAACTAGAAGCTTCAACTATCGCGACTTGGAGAGGTAAGAAACAAAACCATCGAAATCACGATATGCGAAATCACGATTTAATCCCAGCCATCAATTCACGATGTGTTTTGGACCATTGATCTATGCTTCATTTCAAAGTTTCACTTATCGCAACTTGGAGTGGCAAGGAACTCCATCGAAGGAATTGTGAGATGTGAATTCACAATGAAATCTGGACCATAGATTCATCAAGATTGTGGACTGTTGATTTCAGCTCCATCTCGGGGTTTTGGGGATTGCGACTTGGAGAGTCAAGATGCCTCATCTCCAGACTCATGAAAGGCGAATTCATGAAAAACACTTTTTGTATAAGCGCTTGATCATGGTCATGGTCATATTGGAGAAGGAGCTAGTGCAGAAAAGCTCTGTATTGCAGCTTCGAAGATCGTGAGATGAAGTGTCGAGACACTCGGCCACAGAATTGTCGAAGTGTCGAAACCTAATTTAAAGGAAATGTTAATAAAGTTCATCCAATGGAGCAGATAAACGGGAATATGATCGGATGGTTACTTTTCTATCTCACAATTAACTCCTCAGTTACGAATATGTTAGCGAAACAGACTCATGATTGCTAATTGGTTGGCATTTTGGTTGCTCAGACGATTGGTTTTTTCTTTTTCCTTAGAATATTCGAAGTGGAACAGCTACGTGTGGTGTGTATAAAATAAGAAGAGATAGACTGTGTGTGGTTGGTTGTTCTGGACGAAAAATGAATGAAACTGTAAGAAAGGGAAAATCATAGGATGCGCTGTGTGAGATTGAGAATATGAGCAGTGTGAGATAAAACTCAGAGAAGAGTAACAAATGAGGAAAAGACTTGAAGTAGAGAAGAAGGACAGAACAAGTTGAAGAAGAGCAGATTTGCAGAACATACAAAGGAAGAGAAGAATTGAAGAACAGTTAGAAGAAGACCAGATTTACAGAACAAGAAAAGATTGGTAAGAATTGATTTATCTGTGTAGTTGTCTCTTTATTTATTCATTCATATTCCAGGGTGGTTGGGAGGTGATAGGGAGGACTGTTGTCCTCAAAGGTTCAAGTGGGAGCTTGAACACAGTGAGTTGTAGCTTCCATCTGGTTGCAACCAGAGAAACCAGGGTGGCAGGGTGGTGCAGGGGAGAACAGGTGTTCTCTGTTATACTGGTTGGAGCCTGTGTAACTGGAAGTTGGTGCTTCCATCTAGTTAGTGATGGAAAATTTGGGGAGTTGGTGCTTCCTTCTAGTGGGTGCTAGAGAAACAAGAGAGTCGATGCTCTCAAACAAGTTGCAGCTTGTAAAATAGAGGTAGCAACCTCACATTGAGTTGGTGCTCAATTATAGATGAAGTATAGAACTTAAAAGACTGCCTATCATTTCGAAGAAGAAGGTGTTTTCTCCATTTATGGGTTTCCTCATGAAAATATGTCTCTGTGTATACTTTATGTGTGACTGTTTCCCTTTACTTTTAATGTCCATATGTTGTATAATGTTGATGATCACTTGAAAAAAGATTAAGAATGTTTTAATTGCTGAAAATTGTTTAAGCTCAATAACAATTGATTCACCCCCCCGCCCCTTTCAATTGTCTTAGTAATTTCAAAAATTGGTATCAGAGTTGGTTCCTTTTATTCAAAGGTAGATATGTAAGCTTAGACATGACAAGTCATGAAAGGACTTCAACCTCTAAGCCCCCTCTGTTTGATGGAACAAATTTTTGCTTCTGGAAGATTAGAATGAGAACATACTTAATGGCCTTGGGTGCTGATGTTTGGGATGTAGTAGAGACTGGATATACAAAGCCTGTTGTGCTAGCCTCCAAGGACGATAAGTTAGAGTTTAGTTTTAATGCTAAGGGAATGAATTCTATCTTGAATGGACTTGCTGAAGCTGAGTTTGTAAAAGTGATGCATCTTGAAACTGCCAAAGAAATGTGGGATAAACCTATTAGCAGTTATGAAGGAAATGAGAAAGTGAAAGATGCCAAACTTCAAACATACAGATTGAAATTTGAACAACTAAACATGAATGAAGATGAAACAATTAGCAAGTATTTTTTAAGAGTTGAAGAACTTGTAAATGCCATGAAGGGTCTTGGTGAGAAGTTTGATGAATCACTCTTAGTTCAAAAGATTTTAAGATCTCTGCCTGATAAATTTAATCCAAAAGTCTCTGCAATAGAAGAATTAAATGATCTCAAAACCCTGTCCATTGATCAACTTCTAGGAACTTTAACTGCATATGAAATGAGAATTAGCAAAGATAAATCTAGTACTAGAGAAGCATCTTTTAAAGCAGACAAGAATACTGATTTAGAATTAGATGATATTGAGGCAAAATTTGTGAGAAGGTTAAAGAAAGGATCAAGAAAATATCAAGGGAAGTTGCCCTTCAAATGCTTTAACTATGGTAAGATAGGTCATTTTTCATCTAAGGGCCCCCATCAGAAAAAGGACCAAAACTCTGATGATGAAAAGAAGTACAAATACAAGAAATATAATAAGAAGAAAAGTTTAGTTGCAAATAATGACAATTCCTCAGAAGACACCGATAGTGACTCTTCCCGTGAAGATAAGGAAAATGACTTCATGCTTATGGCCAAAGAGGATTATGATAATAAAAGCATAGGAAGTGATGATAACGATGAAGAAGTTGTGGTTGATATGGAAGGAGAATTGATCAATGCATTGAAAGAAATTAACAGACTCAGATTTATGAACAGAAAGAAAAAACAATTGTTGATACAATTCGAGAAAGAAAGTAAAAAACCTGATGAAGAATTTTCTCTATTGAAAGTGGAATTAGAAGAGGCAAAGAAAATAGAAGACATATTGAAACAACAATTGTCAGAGAAGAAAGTCAGGTGTGAATCATTAGAAGATGCAAGATACCAGATATATAAAATATGCAGAACAGAAACGAAATGCTAGAAATAACAGAATAACAGTGAAATATCCAGCATAATCTTCACAATACACAGAAATGATATACGAAATAGCAACAGAAATAGCACTTGAA
>ML788685.1:669196-687838 GCA_009831015.1 Picea engelmannii | reverse complement strand
CCGTTCAGTTGTCTTAGTAATTTCAACACTTCTCTTGCGTGAAAGGCTTTGGATTAGGGTTTTTATGTCTTGGCTTCCTAAATGTTGTGCTCCCCCTTGTTTCATTCGCTCACTCTATTGTCTTTATTGTTTTCACTACTGGATTGTTTGACTTTTGTGAAGGGCCAAATTCTTCTTGTTTCTTACCTTTTGATCCCTTCTTGGAATCTACTAGTACCTTCCATTCATCCAAACAATGTTTCATGGCCCACTGCACTTCTTTTGTTGTCACACATTACCTCAATTGTAACCACTCCTTCTTGGGCATCCCTTTTGCCCTAAATCCACATGTTGTGTCTGGAATAATTAAAATTAGTTATGATATGATGTTTTTCCACCACTTCTAGTGGTATCCTCCATGTATCAACCACCTTTTCCTACAACTCATCCAAATACATAGAAAATATGTTGAAATTTTCCTTCCTCTCTTTTGCGTTTGAAGTGTGCCATAATGTTGTGTACCTTGTTGTACGACACTTTCCTGGCCTTGGGTAAAATCCATTGTATTTGGGTTCTCCCCAACCCACTAAATATATCAATATTATCATCCATGCATAATGGAACTCTGTTCCCAAATCCTGTGCATCCTTATAGTCTTCCAAAAATAAATTTAGTAAGTATGAGCTCCAAATGAGTAAAGTCCCCTTCGCGCACTGCACCACTACTACTATAACTCTTGCATGTGCTTCTTCCTTGCGACATTTCCTGAAGAGCTAGAAATCCATCAATTTTATTGCCAACCTTGTCGCATGTTCATTGGTTTTGTTAATTATGATTCCTTGGGATCCTCTCTCAGTACCATGTGTCTTCTTCATCTCCTCTGCCAAGGATTTCTCCTTTCTCTTGTCATATAAATATTTTTCTAGATTTTCTCCATATGTTGGAAAACCTGTAATTTATGCAATTAGATCTACATCTATTGATATCATCTTGTCCATCCATAAAATACCCCCATGCACCAATTCCATTAATTGTTTGACACAATTTTTTACATCTTTACCCCACCCAAAATGAGGGATTTATAACAAGTTCATTATCCCTGTGTTATACAACCGTGCAATCCACTGCTTTGGCTCTAAAATTGGAACTCCTGATGAAATTGTTCCTTTACTCTCCATATAGACTTGCAGTGCAAACTCAAGGAACTTGTCCTTTCTTGTTACATTATGATATGAATACTTTATCTTCTCCACAGATCCTAATATGTCAGGAAGGATTGTGAATCCTTCAGGTATGCGCGATAGTGTCAATGTTATTTCTTTTTGTTTGTGCGGTTATATCTATGATGTATGTTTTCCCTTTGTATTTCTTGTCACTATTCATGGACCTACTTCCTGGTGTTCATCCTCCTCTGCTTCTACGTATAAATATTGTTGGCCTGTAACATCCTCCATCTGAACCTTTTCTTCCATATGTTGTGTTGGTTTTGCGGCAAGTTGTTTTGCTGCTTTGACTTGTCCTCTAGGTTCATTTGTTTTTGTTTTTTCATCTTCTTCCTCATTCATCTATTGTGGTGATCCTAGGTTAAGTTGTTGTGTAGGGTTTTTCTCTATAGTAGGGTTCTATTCTTCGACCTTTGGTTCAACTGCCATTTATCATGTTGCTGGAATCTATTGTTTCTATTCCTCCATAATCGTTGGGCTAACTGGTTCAATCATTGGGGAAGGGATGGAGTCCATGTCTACCACTCCTTTCAGCTGAATATGGTTTGCTACTTTGGCAGATGCTTTCTCCTGTGGATATCTCATGGTGTTGTGTGTTTTCCTTGTGGTGCAATTGGGAGCTCCAACCTTTGGCGACGCCATTTTGCTGAATCCGAACAGGGTTTTTCTGAATCTTCACAGAATATCCTCGAAATCACCTTCTTGCTTTGTGTCTTCACTCCTTTAGCTCTCATTTTCTTCAAGTCACAATGAGTCTTCTTGTTCACATTTCCTTCTTTTATAGTTCTTGTCATAAATTCTTTGTCGTATCCAATTTTTCTAATCACCATCTTTTTCCTTTTTCTGGTCGCTTTCTATCCCATCACCCTACATTTTATGTCTTGTCACCTTTATCTAGCATGCAGTATATTCATGTTCTTCTGTGTCACTTACTATCTACTGCATGATATATTATCCAACTACATGTCTACCACTTATCTAACTCCTACATATTTTTGTCTTTTTGTTCTTTTTCCAATTTTTTCTTTCTTTTTCTCTTTTAACTCCTACTATATACAATATGTACAATTCTATTTTTCTACATTGCAACTACTGAGGGTTAGTAGGTCGACTATCCCTATATAGTTTCAATAGACTTCCATTCACTAATCCTTTAATCTCCTTTCCTGCTAAATCCTGTAGCTGCACAACACCTCCATTTGTGACATACTTTATCTCAAAAGGCCCTAGACAAAGAATCTTGATTTTTCTTGGGTGTTGTAAATATTTATTTTCATAGAGGAGAACCAGATATCCTTCCTTAAATTTCTTCTTCTTAATGTTCCTGTCATGCCAAGATTTTTCCTTTTCTTTTTGTACTTCCTGATGGAAACCAACTATAATTCTGTCCGCTTCTAGTTCCATGAGCTGAGCCAATCTTTCCAGTACTATGCCTCTTTTTGTCATGTTTGTAATTGTTTCAATCCATAGACTAGGTATCAAATACTCCAAAGGGACTACTTCTTCTTTTCCATACACCAATCTAAAAGGTGTCTACCCTATGATTTTATTGCATGTAGTTTTATAGGTCCATAACACTGCTAATATCATCAAATCCCAATCATCCCTGTTTACATTGCAAATCTTGGTTAAGGCATTCTCCAATATATTATTAAATGCTTCCAATATTCCATTAGCCTGAGGATGGTATGGAGTACTCTTCTGATGATGTATCTCAAATTCTTCAGTCATTTCCTAAATGGTACTATTGATAAAAATGAGTCACCTGATCACTCATCGAAATTCTAGGGCATCCAAATCTTATTATTACTTGTTCAAACAGGAAGTGCGTTGTAGTTTCTGCACTACAATCTTTCACTGTTCCTGCTTCAGCCCATCTGGTTAAATATTTTGTCATTGTAATGATATACCTTCCTCCTGATATTCTAGGTGGTGGATTGATTGGTCCTACAAAGTCTATTTCCCATTTATCAAACACTTTAAGAGTTACCTGAGGCTTCATTAGAATCTCATCCCTCCTGGATGAATTTCCTACCCTCTGACAGACATCACAATTCTGACAATATTCCTGTGCATATTTAGAAAATGTTGGCCACCATAATCCTACGTGCAATATCTTTTGAAAGTAGATTTACCTGTATACTTTCACCTAGATATTCCTTCATGTGCTTTTGCTAAAATGATAGGGAATTCATGTTCCATGACACATCTCCTTAAAATATTATCTCCACCTAATTTATACAAGTGTCCTGCAATAAGTTGGTATTCTACAGCTCTAACCACCAAATTCTTCTTCTGGGCGGTATTATATTCCTTTGGGATAAACTCTTGTACTAAAAAATTCAATAATGTCAACAAAATATTCATCAACAATATTCACTAAAAAGAGTTGTGCATCATGGAAATTGTCCTCCAAGATTCTTGGTTCCTCTACACTAGTTATCCTAGCTAGATGATCTAGTTCTGCATTCAATCATCTAGGTTTCACAACTACTTCAAAATCAAACTCCTGAAATAACAACAACCATCTACATATTCTCCCCCCCCCAACATTGGCTTGTTGACTAGGTATCTAAGAGTAAAGTGATCTGTGAACATCTTAAAATTATGGCCTAATAAATAATGTTTTAACTTCTGCAATGCATACACCATAGCCAAACCTTCTCTTTATGTTGTATTGTAATTTTGTTCAAAATCTGACAGGTTCCTACTTGCAAATGCTATTGGGTAATTTATATCACCTTCTCCTAGCTATGTTAATACTACTCCAAGTGCTATTGAATATGCATCCACATGGACATGGAACTCTTTTGACCAATCTGGAAACACTAAAATTGGCGTTGTCACCTTTTTCTCCTTCAATATATCCAAACTTTGTTGGCACTCATCATTCCACTGAAACTATCCTTATTTAACAATTTCTCCATGGGTGCAGTAATGTGTGCATATCCCCTTATGAACTTACTATAGTAACATGTATGAAAAAGTGTATATTTTAGCTTGTGCACTGACTTAGGCAGTGGTAAATTAACAATGACAATAATCTTTGTAGGATCAACCAACAGACCCTATTTACACACCACATGCCCTCGAAAAATTCCAAATGGTGTGTTGAATATGCATTTCTTAATGTTCAAGGAAATTTGACACTGTATACATCTGTCTAGCATCAATCTCAAAACTTCAACATGATCCTTCAATAAGCTAAATAATGTTCAATCGTGCAAATAAACTTCCAAAAAATTATGTATAAAATCCTTAAATGCAACTACTACTACTCTTGAAAAAATAGGGGAATTCTTCAATCCAAATGGAATCACTATGTACTTATATGACCCCCATTCTGTGAAAAATGTAGTCTTATGACGATCCTATGGTGCTATCCTGATCTAGTGATACCCTGAAAATCTATTAGTAAATGAATATGCTTCGTTTCCTCCTACATTCTCCAAAACTTAATCTATAAATGGATTAGGGAAGGGATCATGAAGATGGGCATAGTTCAACTTCCTCAAGTCTACACAGATCCGTATTCCCCCTTGCTTCTTCTCCTGAACTACCATAGGGATAATCCATTTAGATTCTTCAATGGGTTCTATTATACCAATCTCTAACATCTTATCAATCTCTGCCTTAAATTTAGGTTTATACACTAGGTTCAGCCTATAAGGTCTCTGTTTGATTGGTCTAGCATCTGGTCTTAGAGTAATATTAATTTCACCAAGTTCTTCTACTACCCCTTTCATCTCTGAAAATGTTGATGGAAATAGATCACTATACTCGCAAAAAAACTAGGTTATTCTTTCCACTATGTCGTTGTCCCAATAGTCACCAATACTTGCAATTTTTGGGCTCTCTTATGTTCCAATATTGACTCTCTTTATGTTCAGTGGTTCAACAAACTCTTTTGAATCTAAGTGTGGTCCCTCTACTTCTCTTTACCCTTCAAATTCTGTTATCTGAATATCGTGCGGATTTTCTTCTACTAGGTCATCTTCTACGACGTTGTAACAATGTAGCAACTGTCTAACTGTCTATCGATTATGATTCTGATAAGCTGTGACAATTTCAACTTCAGGTTCTTCAAATATCCCCTCTTTTACCAACTTCAGTTTTGTATCCATCATTGGATTCTCATGCTCAAATGCAAATGTAATGAAATTTTTTTGTTGCATCTACTCCCAATTTGCAGTTTCTCTGTGCAGTTCCAGTTCTGTATACCAATTCCTTGGGGTTCCTTCTAATGTATGAATGAAGTGATGCAACCATTCCTCTAGTGGTACCAGTATCCATTGAATCATGCATCTATATATATTTTCTATGGGTTGTCCCATTCCATCATACTTCTCCAATTATTTATTCTCTTGTTTTGTACCAAATCTAATGCGCAATAATATTTTGCATTGATAACAATTATTGATCTTCTCTTTGTGAATACCACACCAACATGTAGGTGTTTCTTTCAATGTAAGGTATAGAACTAATAAACTTTGATTTTCCAATACTTCTAAATAAAAATTTCTTAAAAAATATTCCAAATCATTTTGACCATAAAAAGTTGGAGGTTCTCTTACCTCTGAGCCAATCCATCTTAGTGTGCACGTATTCTTGCATATCTTCCGGTAGATATCTCATGTAATCGTTGTTTCCAATTCTCTAGTCCCGTGTCAGAGTCTGAAGAAAATGAACTAATGCTTCTCCAACTAAGAATTTCATCTACAGTTGGGTTAATGTAATCTTATTTTCACGCGATAGTTCTTTAAAATTGATTTACCTCGTCTATGATAAATTTTTATATCGATGATTCAACATATGTTCCACCTTTTGAGGGATATAGGGGTGCTATAACTTTGTTCTCTCCTGATTAAAAAATCATTTCTCTAGTCTTCAAATTGATGATAACATGATTGTAAAATTCCCAATCCAATCCCAACAATGTTGGATAAGGTGTAGTATTGTCCACTATATCAATCACCTCAAAGTATTCCATAGTGCACACACCATCTAAATCCACTGGAATGCCCTTCAATCTACCAATTGGTACCACTCTATGTTGATTTCCTAGTTTCAACTAAATAGGTGAATACCTCAGTTAGGTTCCCCCATGGCTTCCGATGTTTTCTTAGGAAGAACATTTACTTCAGACCCCAAGTCTAGTATGATATCCCCCATATTAAAGTCTCCAATGTTTGCATTCAACCTGAAATCCCTATTTGTCCTTATCTTCTTATGGACATGTTTGACTGTTTTTTTTTCTAGTTTTATCTCTTCTCCATAATTACACTTTTCTAGCAGATTTTGTAACACTTGTAGAGAGGTCTTATCATTCAATAAATTCAAGAAAGACCCAAAAAAAATACTAAGATTAATTGCTCTGAAATGTGATCTCTGTTGGTCTGATCAAATAAATGAGGCATGCCATATACTGGTACATAATCTCCTGGATTTGTTCTTGAATTAGACGTAATATTCTCCTGTAAAATCTTTTGTCTAGCCTGCTTGAATATCTCCCTTTCCTTCTGCGTGTCAAAATGTTGTTCAAGTGTTGTATTCTTTCTGACCCACTGGTGCTGGTCCTAACTCTACACTATTTCATCTACTCTTGTCTTGGTTCCTCCTCGAGTAAATATATTTATCTTCTTCCCATCCTCTTATCTAGTTTCCACAACAATACATTGGACAATCTGATTATTCTGATTCCTCTTTTCCTGTATCCTTGTCAAAAGTGTATGACAATCTTCTATATCATGATCTGCTACGCAACATTACATACATGTCATTGGTGGAAGTGGACAATCCCTTGCATAATGTCTAGGTTTTTGACAATTTTCATAGGTTATCGGTCCTCTACCTCCTCCAAATCCTCTTCCTCCATGACCTCCTCCTTTGAATCCTCCTCTTTTACCTTGATTGTCTGCACGTGGTGTATTATATTGTAGTACCTGATTATAATACGGTTGCACATTATTATATTGTGGTGGTGCTGTAAAATATTGTGCATTATTATACTATTGCATAGGTGGACATGTCATAGGTTCAACCTGCATCCTATATGCATCTGAAGTCCTCTCCTTCATCATTTCCAAAGTTCCATAGTCCTTGTCCTCATGTCCAATAGACTTGTAGAAATTAAAAAATGTACTTTTAGGTATTGTTTGATAGTTTTTTTATCATGAGAAAATGATAAGGATCATGTCCATGTGTTCTACATATTTCACACCATAGTCTTCCTATGGGTAATGGATTTGGCATGCATGCTCCCAAGTACTTTGAAAATGTTGGGCACTCATTCTTATGATGTCCTTATGTTCTGCATAATGTACACTAGACAACTTCCCTCTTTTCCTTTCCTTTATTCTGATTCAACTGAAATGTTAGGTTCTTAAGATATGCTCTCAACTCTTCTACAACTAGATCTATATGTTTATATTGATTTTCCTCCAATTTCAAGGCTGCTTGCAGAGCCTTAGCCTAAGTCTAGAACTTTTTTTCCCTCAATGTATACTTAATATGTGGAAATAATGAATTAACAAATATTTGTCTATGTTGCATATCTATAATAGGATAATTACACTTACCTTTGAACCTCTTGAACTTTCGATCAATCTCCCAAGCTGACTCTCCTAGCTTTTGTTTGATTTCTATCATCTCATTCACGAACTGATCTTCTGAAATTGGTCATTGGAATTCATTGATTAATTCCTTCTTTACATATGCAATAGTTTTAGGTGCTCCTTGTGGGATGTTTACTGCGAGGACCATATACTAGTCCAGTGTGTGGTCTCTCAATGTAATTGCAAGCTGCACCACTTTTGTATCTTCATCTGTAATCTTCTTAGCTGCCCAAACATTTTCAAAAATAAACATGCTTCTCTGGGTCCTCTAACCCTTCTCCATGAAACTCTGGTAACCAAATAGTCAGATCTACTCCTACCATTATGAAGTTTGTTGTACTACCACCTTCGCCTGGTGTAGATAACTGATTAATGCTAGCTAAATTTGTACTTCCACGTGAATTTCCACTGGAACCTCGTCCCACTAAAATCCTTCTACTACTAATTATTGTTTGTCTAACCAGTTCTTCTTCTTCATATGTCTTAGTTGCACATGGGTTTTTGGGTTCCACACTAATTTTCATCTAGAATGGAGAGCCTTCTTCTGCACCGGAACCTTGAGCTCTGGTTTTTATCTCATATGTGGTGCATGGGATTTCCTCAATCTTCCCTGTAGCATGAATATCCTCTACCTCTTCCTCATAATTATCCAATCCCTCTCTCTCGGCTATTGCCCTCTTCTTACTATTGATCTTATACTAGTAGGGTCTTTCACTACATGTCACTCTCATTCTATCCAATATCTCCTTGGTATTTTCCTCATCCATCATAATGGAGTCCATTGCTTCCTTCTTTTGTCCTCTCTCTAGAGCCCTCTCCATATCTCGTATCATCCTTAGTGCTTCCCCCAGTCTCCCCATGCACGCAGAGTGATTTATCTTCCTGACTCCATTGTCATCACATCTTTATCATGCAATAACATATTGATCGACATGTAAAGTGACCTAATATACCGTCCTCTTGGTCCCTTCAAAAAATCTTTTGCTACAACAGTGTATGACTTCACAGTATTGATTGCACACATGAATTTATTATTGACCCTTTCTAAATGTGAAATATTCTCGGTAGTCCACTCTACTAGTATTATCTAATTAGTCGAGTGATTATCCTTCAATATCAATATCCACTCTTGCAACAACTTTGGAAAATAACATAAAAATGCTTTATGAAAATTAGTAAACACATAACTTTCCAAATACCAACATGGTGTATACCTGTAGCTTCTATTGTCTTTCTACACGAACTCGAGCTCTTTTGTTTCCAACCATATTTCAATCTCCTGCTTAGTAGGGTTCCATGGTCTAAACATCCCTTTCTACCACTGCATTCTCTTCACTGTCCTTCTCAACAAGTCCCTTCCAATCCGATATTCTGAGTTCCAGACGACAGAAAAACCATTTGCTGGAATGTTTGGGCTGACCCGAGTTCTACTTTAGGTTTCTAACAAAACCCTGCAAACCATCGGCCCTTCTGGAGATCAGAAGGAAACACTACACACAGAGTGCACAATGAAGTCTCACCCAAGATGGATTATGGGTGACTAAAGGACCCAGATTTTTGCAATCATGGAAGGGATGGTTCTCATGGATATGTTAGGCATTCTTTCTATCTCAAATATATCAGATATACCATTCTATAACCATATTCATTCATTTACATTCATTATGTAGTAAATATAATGTCTTATTCTAGTGCATGCTCCATTTTACTACTACCAGATTCATTCAATCATTCATCATAAACCATTGCAAAACATAAAAGAAACATTCCATACAGTGACACAATGTTTTACCATGGTTCACCCACCTGTGCTACGTACACAAAGATCTGACATTATTTCCTTCTTTATTCATCTTCATCAAAATATTTCACTACGTGCATTACATCAGAATTGCATATGAGATGCACATGTATCTGTGAGGTTTCCCAATGTCGCACTAAAATCCATAGCTTGCAACCTGATCCTCATACGTTTATAGCGTTGTTCACATGAGGCTGACAAGACTGCACCAAGCTCCATATCTTGCAATCTTACCCTCGAATACAATTAGTCTATGTCTCCAAAACTGATAGCAAGAACCTCAAAACTAATGACTAGTACTTGCAAATCATAATCGATATCCGAACTCTACTGGATCTCCTCATATCTCAATATACATATATTTATACTACAAAAGTGGGTTAAAACTCGTTACCAAGATGACCAAAACCCTAACCCTAAGTGGATTAGGTTTTTTCACATTCTAACTTCCTGCACGTGGTTGATCTACGTCCTTCTTATTTTCCCTTGACTTTCCTTATTCCTCGTGCTTCTTTTCCTTGTTCTCCGATGCATGCTCCTTTTCTAGTTCCTTTCTCAACTTCTTCATTAATTGTTGTCTTGTTCCCCAAAATGACCTACACAACCATCTGCTAATACTCCTTCGAATCGTCAACTATCGATCTGGAAAACTAAGTTGACCCATGAAAAAATGAAAAACCTAAGCTAGTTCCACTCACATGAAACCATAATTCACATGATTAGCCATTGTTCCTTCTTCACATCCATTTCTCATCCACTACTCTAGGAAATTCCGTGTCAATGGTGTTGGTGCCTACAATGGTTAACCATTGCACTGAGTTGGAAATTTCATGAGAATAAGATTCTACATTTATCCAATTGATGTGTTGGAAAGGAGCCAAAGATCCCATGGCTGAGGAAATCTCTTTACTTCCCTCCTGATCTCTTTGGAACACTATTCTGATGGGTGGAAAACCCTCTGAGGGTTTTAGAGTGGTGAAGGATTATTATGTATCTCCAACTCCGACAATTATCTACCAACTCCTTGTTGGCAGACGTATAATACACACCATCAACTGAAAGGTCAAATCTGGACCGGGGTTGTCTAAATAACCCAAGTCGTTTGAAATGAAATGGCCTGACAGGTTTAATGGCTCTGTTAGCCAACTAAAGTCCTATAAATGAAAAAAATGAAACTAACCTATAAAGCTATGATACTAATAATGTAAGTTCAATAATTTACAAACATCAAAATAGAAGTATGGATATGTGCATATGGTTTTGAACAATGTATATTCAATTTGCAAGTTTTACTAGATATCTTGTGAAATCGATGTTTTTTTTAAAGTGTTTATGAAGTAGATAAAGAAAGAACATACATTTTATATTTTCTGTTTAATATTTAAAATCTAAAGAATTAAAGAATACTAATTAAAACAAATTTGAAATAAGAATAGAATAACAATCAAAGCCAATTTAAATTATTCTTATTTCATTGATAAATAAACTAATAAAAGAAATAGAATACGAGTAAACTAACCTAAGATTAATCAACTAATGAGTTTATGTCTCTGCACAATTCAAACACCCAACTGCCTTGCCTGTGAGAAAAACCTATAACATGCTAGGGCTAACACTCCCAAAAACAAACTCAAAGGTGTTTTCGGAGCAGGAATATAAGAGCAGAGTAATAAACATACAGATTTGGCGATCTTGTAATGATGAACACTTATAGTGAAAGAAATTTAATATTAAGAATTCATGTAATACATCATTTAACATCAATCATAAATCAATGATATTTAAATGAAATAATGATCACAGATGTAATATATGAACAAAAAATTACAGACAAAATTAACTTGCCGAATAATATGAAATATCATATGAAAATAAGACTAAAGTTGTATAAACGTAATAACATTTTATAATATAAAAGGAAAAATGTAATGGGTAAGTGCCACGCTGGTCTAAAGCCAAGGAGTGAACAACTTGTCCATTTCAGTCTTGAAAGTTATATGTCCATAATGTGTCCAAATCAAAGATGTCCTCACTACCGAGAGTGAACAACATTTAAACTAGTTCAAGATTCAAATGCTCATATCATACAATATAGAGTTGAATCCACAAAAAATAGATAATATTACAAAAATAGTCAAAACAGTAACCACTCATGCATGAGTTGGTTTTGTCAAAATAAGCCAAAGTTTTATAAAATTAAAAAAAAGACAGAAACAATGTATGATTCAAAGAGTTTGCTCCATGCAATCAACATCATAATCTTCCATTTCCTATAAATAGTAAAACGGATTTGATATTCAGAAAACAATTACTAATTATCATTCAATAGATACTGGCTACAGAATCATAGATTATGTAGCTAGTCTTATTTTGAGAAAATGAAATAAAAAATTAAATCTCCCTATTTCGATTTTTCATAACAGAATAAAAAAGATCGTTTTACCATTAGAAATTAGCCAAAGAGGGATCTGACAGTTCGGAATTTATAATTGCTTTGAAACTGGTTGCGTTCTTAATGATTATATTCCTAACCCTCTTGAATCATTTATTCTCCCTCTCTGTATGTGCCTTCAAATCAAGGTTATCTTTTTTCAATAGAGCATTCTGAGCAGCCAAGCGTTTGACTCAAGCCTGTAAGAGAGGGACATCTATATAGTAACACTCTATCCAGTCGAGACAGCTATCACAGTGCACCAGGGTAATGACAGATCGACGTGGATCATAGTCGACAATGGGTTCTTCATTTTTACCTGTGGTTTGTTCCAGGTCATGACCAATACCTAAAAAACCTTGTTTTCCCTTAATAAATGGGGGTAAATTAGTCACGAAGTCATACTATTTGACATGGGTAACAACCTCTTTCCTGGAAAACTGGTTTTTTAGGTCTTCACGAGCCAATAAATCGTCTATCTCATGATCTAAACACCGATCATCAATCTCAATCGGATCGATCAAGATCAGATGATTACTCTTTTGATTTCTCAGTTTTCTAGAAATCACACGACCAACATTCCTATTCCTAAAACTTAAATCTGCGCTCTGTGGTTTCTTTCCCCTACGAAAATTCTTCACAACAGGTTTATCATTATTGTTTAAACTAGAATCGTTCACAGGCATAAGGCGATCCTTTTCCTTTAATTCAGAAATTACTTGTTCCAGAGGTCTTCTAGGTGAAAACCTACATGGTAATTCTTTATCCATAGGGGTTTCATCAACAACAAAAATTGGTTCATTACATTCTGGGCCATCAAGTGAATTGACGACCTGGATTTCAGTCAATGGTCTATCTAAATTAGGGTTTACAATTAAATGAGGGATGACTATATCGTCAACCTGGGTGAAGCAATTTTGGCTCAGAAAGGTCTCCCAATTGTCGCTTATTTTCGACAGGTGATAAACTAACAAGATTTTAACGAGCCCATGGTGAAATAAACTTGAATTGATACTCTGTCACTTAAAGCACTTAGACATTTTGTAAAGACTCATTAACAGGTAAAAGGTCATATCCAACTCAAACCCTATGAAAATCATAAGAAACCAGATGTGGTACAGAAAAACCATCCCATATCGACCTTCACATGTAATAAACTGCTTTAGAATTAAAAGGAGACTGTGCCATCTAGGTTTTAGCAGAGTGATAGGAATAGCTTTTGTACAACAAGTGGTTTTGTGGGAAGCCATGAATAAACTCCATGGGACATATTCTATTTTATCATTCTTAAAACACCCCTCATCTTTCAATGGGAGTCCAATCACCTTGCTCATGAAATCGTTTGTTAATTCCAATTGTATATCCCCAACCTTGGCCCTAAAACCGTCAAAAGTCTGTGCAAAGGCTTGTGCAACCGAGAGGTTGTAGCCCTCAAACTTCTTGGGGAACACATCCCACCCATGAGCCTTGAGTTCATCAATAACGTCATCATGGGATATCAAAGCTTGACATCCATTTGGCTCAATATGAACCACGGGTGCGATTACCATTGTGACAAGGATAAAACTGATATCACAAGGGATAGGTTTATGTTTCCAACGAACAATCAACAGAGACAGGTCTAAGCGGAATGTAATGGAAAGTAAATCGTAGAGTCTAGGGGTTATCATAACTTGAACATGAGAGTTAGGGAAAACAAGAACCAGAGGGTTCACCAAACTCTTAACCATTTCTCATGATGAGTGCCAAACCCTACAGAGTACAAAACCCCATAAGCATAATGAATGGTCTCATTAATGTTTCGAGCTAGCAAGGTGAAACGAAAATGCAAGTACAACATGCCTGTACTAATTTACATGAATGTCGATATGACAATTGAACTCATGAAAACAATATCAATAGTTAACCAAGGTTCTTATGCATTCAAACATTTCAACAATGAACTATAGAACCAATGAAGTCTCGATACCCATAATACCCAAAGATTTCGATAGTGTATTAATCAAAAAATTCATAAGTCTTTAGTTTTAAACATATATGGGTACCTTTAAAATGATATTTCTAATGTAAACGATATGAAACCAATCCAATTTTTATATTTAAATTCATGCTTACAGTCATGAATTTAAAACAAAACAAAACAAACGAAAATGCACACGAAAACTCAATAAGGTAGGCTTTATCCCAATCATCGCTTCGAAACTCGAAAATATAAACATTTACAAATTGGAGGTGATGGCAGCTACAGAAAGATATGATATTTTTGTGGGGAATTTGATTGTGATGAGAATCAAAATTATTGGTGGCTGCCAACAATGGAGACATATTGGGCGAAGCAACTATCTCTGCATCACCATAAAATTCATGTCAGGGGTCAGATGAAATGAAATTTTAGAGACATATAACAACAGATCAAGCATTTTGATCATAACTCATAAATAACACAGTTTAGTATCAATTGTATTTCTATTTAAAACAAATGTAATCTGGCATCTAACTTATAGTACGAGTGTAGAAATGTTTATGCAGTTAACTTCAATACTATTAATAGGGCCACTACTGCCAACAGGCATCCATAGCCTCGACAAGGATGTCATTTAACCCACTCTAATACCTCTATCCCATCCAAGAGTCATCCAATCATGATACGAGACATCTTTTCACTTTGATCAAATCAAAAAACATACTCGAGGACCTTCATAAACCCAACATTGCTTCGTTGCCAGCAGGCCTATTCAGTACCCTGACAAAGTTGTCTTGGTATCATGCATGCATTTACCTGCTTCCAACATACTAGTTCAACATCCCAATGGGTTTACATACACTTCCCACACATTATCGTGCTTTCAACCCTCTAGAATTTTTTTATAATTTGCAGAACTTAATAATATTCAAGAGGGTGGGGTGATACTGAAAATCTCAGAGTCTAGCATAAAAATCTTGATCATTTTAATTTTTTTTTCCCTTTTTGATGACTTTCATCACACCTTGGACACTTATTTTTATGTTAGGAAACCATCTCGAGGATGAGAAGGTACAATTGAGTTGTTTTCCTTAAAATACGAACAACGTTAGAAACTTATTAATGATAATCATGTCTACTTGTAATCTGAAGGAGAAAAGAGAAACTCTGATTTGAACATAAATTCACTTCTATTGATCTGAGTTTTAACACTTATTGCTCAGCTTGTTGGGAAGTTATCAATTGTTTCTAATGAAAAAAAATTATGTTTCCCTTCCACAAATGAGATGGTGACTCAAACATAATTATTTAGAAAACAAATCAAAATCAAGCAAAATTAAAAGAACCAAAATAAAAAACAAAAAATAAAATTAAAAATATTTACAAAAGAGTGGAACAGAAAACATCAGGTGAAATAACTCTTGAGGGCTTGGCCATTCACTGGGAAAGTCTCTGGTTTTCCCTCTAAATTATGCAGACGGAAAGAGTTGGGACCCAATTTTTCAGAAATTACAAATGACCCCAACCACAGATTCTGGAACTTGGTGTGTTCCCCCTTTCCCTCGTGATCTTTGTCCCACTTGAGAACCAAATATTCGACATCGAAATTCCTATCTGAAGAAGAATTTGAATCAAACCATCTTTTCACAATTTTTTGATGCTGATCCAATTTATTATTTTCTTGTGTTCTCACTTCCTCTATGTTTAATAAGGCATTTATTCGATTTTCTAGAGGAGGGCACTCCTCTTCTTGAACTTTTTGCGACAATTGCAGAGAAGCAAGTAAAACATGCGGAGGGAGAATTGATTCTCTTCCATTGATGAGGAAGAAAGGGGAATTACCAACCGAGGCTTTTGGTGTTACCCTATCAACTCAAAGTGTATTATACAGTGCATTGTGCTAGTTCTTGTGATTTTCTGTAACTGCCCTTTTAATAATTTTGATTAATTTTTTGTTTGTTGATTCTGCTAGGCCATTTACTTGAGGGAAGTAGCTTGCAAAATACTTCGGTTTAATCCCTTTTTCCAGAGAAAAAACATTCATATCAAGGGATGAAAAGTAAGAGGCATTATAAAAAAGAAGACATTCGGAAATGTCGAATCGAGTGATGATATGAGATTTCAGGAAAGATACTACCTAATTTGTGTTCACCACTTTTAAAGGTACAACTTCGGACCATCTAGTAAAATAATACATTGTTGTAAGGATATACTTGTGCTTCTATGAAGAAGAGGGATTAATTGGTTCTATTATGTGACGGCCCCATTGCTGAAAAGGGGAATCTATAGTAAAAGGCTGCAAAGGGAATGTTGCCTTTTTCACCCGTCCTGTAGCCTTTTGGCAGATTATGCATTTAAGTCACAATGTATGGGCATATTTAAATAAGGTAGACCAATAATACCGAGTTATTAGCACTTTGTGGGCTGTGGTATCTCCACCGAAGTGACCACCAGCTTCACCTGCATGAAGTTCAGATAACACTTTTTTTGACTCTTCCTTTTCTAAACAACACAGAAGAACACCATCAAAGTTGTTTCAAAATAATACATCATTTATTAGCTGGAAAGATGCAGATTTGAGCCTAAGTGCTCTTCTGTTTTTAGGGTCAAGATTTCAGGGAGCAGATCCATTCATTAAATAAAATTTAATGTTGTCATACCAATAATTGGTAGTGACTTGCACACAACTGATCTGTTTTTCGTTATGCTGATTCACAGTTGAGGTGTTTATTTGACATTCTTGTTCTTCAACTAAATCAGCCACTAGTTTACATAGGCCTTCACCTCTAACAATTTGTGCATGGGTTATTTCAAGGTCATATTCCTGTAGTGACGTTATACAATTTTCCCCTTTCTCACCTAGTTCTTTTTGTACTGATAGGTTTCTTACAGTTGGGTAAGGAACAATAACCCTGGTTTTGGATTTCAACAAGTAAGACCGGAAATGTTTCACTACTTTGAAAATGGCATATGCCTGTTGATCTACTGCTGGGTAATTAAGCTCTTCTCCTTTGAAAGATGAACTCATGAAGGCAATGGGTATCTCATTTCTTTCAGTGTTTTCTACATAAGTACAATAGCATAAGATCGGTCAGAAGCAAAGTTGTAAAGAGTGAAATCCTGAGAAAAGTCGAGACTCATCAAGGAAGGGGATTCTATTATTTATTTTCTAATTGAATCGAAAACCTGACTTTCTGGTGGTCCCCAAAAGTACAAAACATCCATTTTAGTTAAATTTTGTAATGGTCTAACCATTTCTGAGAAACTTGGGACAAACCTTCTAATGAAATTAATCTTTCCCAAAAAGGACTGCATGGATTTTTTGGAAGGAGGGGGAAGTTTAGCAGTATCTTGATTTATTTCAGGGTCAATAATCATTCCATCCATAGAAATTATAAACCCAATAAATTTTCCTTGATCCACTGCAAAGACCTATTTCTTAGGGTTGAGAGATATGTCAAACTTGCAGCATCATTCCAGGACAACCCTGAGGTGAGACAAGTGATCTTTCTTTCTTTTAGAGAAGACAATGACATCATCAAGATAGACCACGATTGACTGGTTAATGAGGCCATGGAAAGTAATATACATTTCTCTCTCGAAGGTGGCACTGACGCTTATCAGTCCGAAAGGAATTTTCCTGTAGGCATAAGTGCCCCATGGAGTGCGAAAGGTGGTTTTAACGTGGTCTGAGGGAGACATAAGGACCTCGTTGTATCCCGAAAAACCATCTAGCAGAGATAGTCTTTCGGAACCAGATGACTATTGTAGGATTTGTTCCATTGGAGGAACATGGTAATTGTGTTTATCAGATGCTCAGTTTAAGTTCCAAAAATCGACACAGAGTCGAATTTCACTACTTTTCTTCCTTACAGGGACTAAATTAGACACCAATTACGTGTGCATAGCTGGGAAAATTATCTTTGTAGTTAGTAATTTGTTTAGTTCTTTTTTAACAGTGGATTCCAATTTAGGATGCATTGTTCTCGGTCAATCTGTCAGCAGATGAGAAAAATAGAGACCGCTCTGCATGCCTTGCAGGGTTCACCAAGGCAGAACATCTATAGCAGCAAGAGTGTTAATAGAAAGCAGAAAAACAAAACAGAAAACAATCTAATCTAACAGCTGTGAAGCAAATAATGATTTGGAAATAAACAGAAATATCAAACATGAGACAAGGAAGTCCACAATGGTTCCAGGCTTGATCTATTAGGGGAAACCAGAGTACACACTGAGGGCAGAGATAAGGATTCCCTCTCCCTCCAACGGAAGGTCCTTCGAATCTCTCAAGATTGTGCTTTCCTTACAAAATGAGTAGAACTGAAATAAACGGCGAAAGAACTCTGAATTAGGCCGCAGACTGATGGCTTGTCAAAAGGACTGAGCTCTGAATCTGGACAACATAACTTTGCATGGAATTCTCTGCTGAAACAACGAGCCTTCACTGCTATTTATAACATTTTCCAGGCGGTCACGTAACTAGCTTCTGGTGTAAACACGGTGTTGTTTAGGGTTCACTTAAGCCATTAATTCGCCGAATTCGCAGAACCGACCCTGATCTGGATGTCAAATCATCTCGGGGGAAGGTCTATTGGCGGTCGGGAGGCCGACTTAAGCATTTAATGTGCCGT
>ML788685.1:631489-649675 GCA_009831015.1 Picea engelmannii | reverse complement strand
TTTGGTTGTGATTCTTATGTACATGTTCCAAAGGAAAATAGGAGTAAGTTGGATAATAAAGTTGAAAAGTGTATCTTTATTGGTTATAAAGATGGTGTGAAAGGTTATAAGCTTTGGAACCTAGAAACCAAGAAAATTGTTTAGAGTTGAGATATTGTTTTCAGAGAGGTAAAAGATGTGTGCAAACAGGAATTCCCACCAACGCAAGATGAACCTGAGAAAATAGATCTTGAGTTGGATGATGCAAAATCTTAATCATCTGAAGAAGAGGAAGCAGAGGAAGCAGAAGAAGAAGAAGAAGAACCTCATACCCTAGTATTGAGGAGTTCAGTGAGAGATAGAAGGCAACCAGAAACGTATAGTCCACTTAATTTTCGTTCCAATTTTGCTTTATCTATTACTGATGATAATCCCAGAACTGTCAAGGAAGCAGTGAATTCAGAGGATAGTAAACTCTGGAAGAAGGCCATGGTTGAAGAAATGGATGACTTGGATAAGAATGAGGCATGGGATATAGTTGAGCTTCCAACTGGAAGAAAATCAGTTGGTAGCAAATGGTTGTTCAAGAAGAATTTTAATGCACAAGGTAAAGTGGAGAAATACAAAGCTCGGTTAGTAGCAAAAGGTTATTCCCAGGTAGAGGGAATTGACTTTTGTGAGATTTTTTCTCCTATTGCTAAGTTAACTTCTATTAGATTTATTTTATCTATTGATGTTGCTTTTGATCTTGAAGTGGAACAAATGGATGTGAAGACAACATTCCTACATGGGGATCTAGAAGAAGAAATCTACATGAAGCAACCAGAAGGCTTTGTAGTGAAGGGAAAGAAAGAGCTAGTCTGTAAGCTACATAAGTCACTATATGGTCTGAAGAAATCACCTAGGATGTGGTACCAAAAGTTTCACACATACATACTTGGATTGGGATTTGTAAGAAGTAGGGCTGATCACTGTGTATATTCCAAGCAGGTTGGTAATCACTTCATTTATGTAGTGTTGTATGTTGATGACATGTTGTTGGTAGGAAATAACATGGATGTTATCAAGGAGATGAAATCGTAGCTATCCTCCAAATTTGACATGAAGGATCTCGATGCTACTAACTTCATTCTGGGAATGGAGATTAAAAGAGATCGTGGAAACAGGAAACTCTGGTTGAAACGATATTGCAGAGGTTTAATATGCATGGAAGTAAACCGGTCAAGGTTCCTATTCTTATAGGTGTAAAGCTATCTGCAGATCAGTGTCTCAAGACACAGGAAGAAGAAGAGGACATGTCCCATGTTCCATATGCCAGTGCAGTTGGCAGTTTGATGTATGCAATGGTTTGTACTAGATCGGACATTGCACATGCATTGGGAGTTTTGAGTAGGTATATGTCAAAACCAGGGAAGGAGCATTGGACAGTAGTAAAGAGGGTCTTCAGGTATCTTCGTGGCACCACCAGTTATGGATTGTGCTACCAAGGAAGACTGGGATTGGACGGAGTGGTGGACATACATGGCTTTGTTGATGCAGAATGGGTTGGATATTTGGATTGCAGAAGATCTACAAGTGGGTGTGTGTTTAACCTATTTGGAGGAGCAATCCATTGGATGAGCAAAAGACAGGTTGTAGTGGCACTCTCAACTACAAAAGCTGAATACATGGCAGCCACTCATGCAAGCAAGGAAGAAGTATGGTTACAAATATTGTGTTCAAGTATTGGGTTGGTACAACAAGTAGTGATATTAGACTGTGACAGTCAGAGTGCAATATTCTTGGCAAAGAACCTAGCTTATCGTTCGAAGACAAAGCATATTGATGTTCAATATCACTTTGTGAGAGACATGGCTGAGGAAAAGAAGGTGTTGCTGGAAAAGGTTGACACTTTGAAGAATGTTGCAGATTCATTGATAAATTCTGTGAGCACAGAAAAGTTCCCCTGGTGTAGAGTAACAATGGGCATTGCTTCCCTGGATTGTTGACTATATAATCCCCAGGACCCCTGGATGCAAAGAAAACAAGTGGGAGAATGTTGGGTATGTGTTATATTCTTTGCATGTGTGTGTGTGTGGGTGTGTCAGATACAACAACTACATATGACGATCCCTTTTTTTCTATGTTTAGAGGATTTTTCTATTTTTAGCGAATTTTTGTTATTTTTAACGGATTTTGCTATTTTTAGCGGATTTGTAAATTAATCCCAGATTAAGGGATTAGGGTTTTGGTATCTACGAAATACCTAAAAACATTGTATATATTGTATGGTGAATGGTGAAATTCGATATAATGAAAATAAGAAAGGTTTTCCCAGTTGAGGGTTTCTGGTATAAAATCTTTGTGTACTCTGTGTATAAGCCATTGATTAATTTCTGTATTGCTTAAGAATCTATATGCATTGATTTACTTCGTAGGTTTAAAACTTACACTCTCCAACTTGTAATGTTATCTAGGATCGATGGCCTGAACAACAATTCAGTTGAAAAAACATTAGGGAAAAGACTGTCAACGGGCAATAGTTTAGAAGAAACATTGGACAATAAATCAACTTCATAATTACTCAATCTAGGAATGGAATTTATGTTGAATACTGAAAATTTATGCATTAAACTCCATAGCTCTGTTTGGTAGCTTTTTAGATGTGGTGATAAGCAATGTATGGCATTTCTTAACTGATTAACCACGATTTATGAATCATGAAATACTATCAAATTCCGCACATCCATATCCAAAGCTTTCCTAAGTCCTTGTAGAATTTCTTCGTACTCGACCATGTTATTAGTACATTCAATCTCTAATCGACAAGCAATGAAAGTCTTATTACCTGCAAGATCGATGTGTGCACATCCAACGCCTTCTTCTTCTTTGGATTTGGATCCGTCAAAGTATAAGGACCATATCTGTGCATCATCGGAAGTACTTGGCATACTTGGAAAAGCTTATGTTTGAGTATAGGTTACAACTTCAGATTGCTGCACAGGATCAGGGATAGGAGAGATTTTGGTCATGAAATTACCAAAGAAGGTATTCATTCCCTGCATTTCAAATGAATTAGAAGATGTAACAAAACGTTCATTTGTATCATTCAGATTCGTTACGGTATGATTAAGATAACGTTCTCTGTTTATCCTGATTTTGTTGGGCTGTCCATTTTCAGGCAGCCACAAGTGAGACCAATTTGTGGCAAAGTAACCGTGCAGTTGCTTTGACCAATCCCTGCTTAAAAACAATCCATAAAATTTATGGATATCAACAATGATAATATCAATTATCTGATGAACCTTAGGATTGGACGATAGTCTAATCAGCACATTCTTAAGCTCACCAATTACTTTAACGTTTGTTTGATCTAGTTGAATGATTTTAAGATCAGAAGGTTTAACTTCTGCATTATTTTTTGGCAGACAGATAGAGACATCACGTTTTATGATGCACCAGAATTGACCATACAATTATGTACATTCCTATTAAAAATTTCAAAGGTTAACAAAAAAGGCAAGACATTTTTCCGAGTGTTAACAACAAAATTCTATTGATTTTTTGTTGTTGTCCCTAAAACAATTTTATCTACATTTGCTATAGGTTTTTATGATAAGTCCCTTTTATCTGGTGGTTTAGATGTCATTTTAGTTGGGACATTTTTAGCTAGGTTTGAAACAAATTTTGTTGATTTTTTTCTGCTAGGATTGCTCTTTTTACTGTTTTCAACGATGCTTTGAAGCATTTTCTGCAAAATAAGGGGAAATTTCAGCAGTTCAAAAACATAAATATTAGCCCTCAATTTTTTCAGATCTTCAATTAAATCGTATTCTAAAACTGGGGCTGCTAAGCTTTGTTTAATTTCATCTTTCTTTGATTGTTTCAAAAACACATTTTTATTAACTTTAGAAGGGGGTTTGTTTTTCATTTTGCTTCTTGTGTTGTAGGGGTGGACATTTTCAAAATTCGCTTGGAAAATACTGTCTGACAAGTGACCGAAAACAGGGGGAGACGAGTCTTCCTCTTCCGATGCCTCTTCCTCAATTACATCTTCAGAATTTTTAGGAGGAACAGAAGTAGAATTATCATGTGCTTCTAAGATGGTTTGCAAGGCATACTGTAAACTTTCGAAATTTAGACCTTGTGTGGTTGGGTTTGGCTGGTTAGGTAGAAAAGACTTCATGAAAGGAGGTTTAAAACTTCCTTTACTTGTGGATGCCTCCTCAACTGATCTCTTCAAGTCGATGACCTGGTTGGATAGTTTTTGGAAATCTTTTTGAAATCTTTCTAAGTCTAAATTTTCTTGTTGAATTTTAGTTTGAGGTGGTCTAGTGAGAATTTCTATTTTCTTTTTAGAGGATTAGGCTGTTTTAGCTTCACTACTAAGATTGTCTTTTAAGATTAATATATCTTTCTCAATTTGACTTGCTTCCTCAAAATATTCTAACAACGTGTTCTTTTTATACCTTTTGACCCATATGGCTATGTTATTGTGCAAGGATTTAGCATAATGTGAAACAATTAAACTTTCTGCGGGCATCGAATCTGCGGGGATTTTATTCTTTAAAGTAGGAAATATTTGGTTAAAGTATTTCACTTTTTCCTTAGGGTTCATTTTTAATATGGAGAGTTATGTAACCAAGACTTCAGGAGATTTATCATCTCCAAATTTTTCCAAGAAACAAGTTTCAAACTTGTCCCAAGAGACGATGGTTTGGGGTTGCTGAGAAAAATACCATGTGGAGGCATTTCCCTCAAAAGTATGAGGAAATAATATGCATACTACATCCTCGTGTTCAACACTTCAGAGTCTAATGGCCAACAATTTTTTTTTGATGTGATCCTCAGTGGATTGTTTCAAATCTGGATCAAATTTAGGCAACCATTTCTCCGGATGTTTTGGTAATGGGTGTTGGGGTCCAGGTACAACCACGAAATCTTGATCGAGCCAAGGTATGGCATGACTATTTTGGTTTTCCATGGGATTTGGTGGTATCGAAGGCTTAGATGGTTATGATGAAGAACTGCCTTCGTGTAAAGACTCTCCTCCTAAAGAGGATGGAGATGAACCAAGTGGGGAAGGTGCAATACCAGATCCTATGGCTCCAAGGATAGGTGTTTTAGTAGGATTGGTAGTATTACTACCTAAAGGGTTTTGGGGCAGACTAATTCCTTGAAGTTGTTTTTGGATATCTGTGAATTCAAGGGGTTGATTAAGTGGCCTGCTAGGTTGTCAGATACAGGCTAAGGAACTATGATTTCTTATGAGTGACTGAAAAATAATTTATTGGACGTCAACCCCTTGAGGAATTGGTGTCACTGGTTCAATGGGAATATTTGGGTTACTGTTCGAGGTAGTTTTTGTTTCAAGTGTAACATGATTTTCTGAGTGACTACGCATTATGACAGGAGTGTGAGTGTGTGGGGGAGGAGTCTTGTGACCTCCACGTGCCATCAATTAAATTCAAGCCTTCCTTTTAGCGCCATTTGTTGGCGGGCATATAAGACACATCGTCAACTAGAAGGTCAAATCTAGACCGGGGTTGTCTAAATAACCCAAGCCGTTTGGAATGAAATGACATAACGAGTTTAATGGCTTCGTTAGCGAGCTAAATTCCTAGAAATTAAACAAATGAAACTAACCTATAAAGCTATGATACTAATAATGTAAGTTCAATAATTTACAAACATCAAAATAGAAGTATGGATATGTGCATATGGTTTTGAACAATGTATATACAATTTGCAAGTTTTGTTGGATATCTTGCGAAATCGATGTTTTTTTTTAAAGAGTTTATGAAGTAGATAAAGAAAGCACATAAATTTTATATTTTATGTTTAATATTTAAAATCTAAAGAATTAAATAATACTAATTAAAACAAATTTGAAATAAGAACAAAATAACAATCAAAGCCAATTTAAATTATTCTTATTTCATTGATAAATAAACTAATAAAAGAAATAGAATACGAGTAAACTAACCTGAGATTAATCAACTAATGAGTTTATGTCTCTTCACAATTCAAAATCCCAACTGCTTTGCCTGTGAGAAAAACCTGTAACAGGTTGGGGCTAACACTCCCAGAAACAAGCTCAACGGTGTTTTCGGAGTAGGAATATAAGAGCAGAGTAATAAACATACAGATTTGGTAATCTTGTAATGATCAACACTTATAGTGAAATAAATTTAATATTAATCATTCATGTAATACATCATTTAACATGAAGCATAAATTAATGATATTTAAATGAAATAATGATCACAGATGTAATATATGAACATCAAATTACAGACAGAATTAAAGTGTTGAATAATATGAAATATCATACAAAAATAAGACTAAAGTTGTATAAACGTAATAAAATTCCATAATATAAAAGGCAAAACATAATGGGTAAGTGCCATGTTGGTCTAAAGCCAAGGAGTGAACATCTTTTCCATTTCAGTCTTGAAAGTTATATGTCCATAATGTGTCCAAATCAAAGATGTCCTCACTACCGAGAGTGAACAGTATTTAAACTAGTTCAAGATTCAAATACTCATATCATACAAGATAGAGTTGAATCCACAAAAAATAGATAATATTACAAAAATAGTGAAAATACTAACCACTCATGCATGAGTTGGTTTTGTCAAAATAAGCCAAAGTTTTATAAACATAAAAAAGGACAGAAACTACGTATGATTCAAAGAGTTTGCTCCCTACAATCAACAACATAATCTTCCATTTCCTATAAATACCAAAGTGGATTTGATATTAAGAAAACAATTACTAATTATCATTCAACAAAGACTGGCTAAAGATTCATATATTCTGTAGATAGTCTTATTTTTGGCAAATGAAATCAAAAATTAAATCTGCCTATTTTGATTTTTTGTAACAGAATAAAAAAAATCGTTTTACCATTAGAAATTAGCCAAAGAGGGATCTGACAGTTTGGACTTTATAATTGCTTTGAAACTAGTTGTGTTCTTAATGATTATATTCTCGACCCTCTTGAATCATTTATTCTCCCTCTCTGTGTGTGCCTTCAAGTCAAGGTTCGCTTGTTTCAATAGAGCATTATGAGCAGCCAAGAATTTGACTCGAGCCTCTAAGAGTGGGACATTTGTATAGTAACTCTCTATCCAGTCAAGAAAACTATCACAGTGCATCCGGGTAATGGAAGATAGACGTGGAACACAGTTAAAAATGGGTGCTTCATTTTTACCTGTGGTTTGTTCCAAGTCATGATCGATACCTGAAAAACCTTGTTTTCCCTTAAGACATGGGGGTAAATTAGTCATGAAGTCATACTGTTCGACATGGGTAACAACCTCTTTCCTGGAACACTAATTTTCTGGGTCTTCACGAGCCAAGAAATCATCTATCTCATGATATGAACACCGATCATTGATCTCGATCAGATCGATCGAGCTTAGATGATTACTCTTTCGATTTCTTAGTTTTCTAGAAATCACACGACCAACATTCTTATTCTTGAAACTTAAATCCCTGCTCTGTGGTTTATTTCTCTTACATAAATTCTTCACAACAGGTTTATCATTATCGTTTAAACTAGAATCTTTCATAGGCACAAGGCGATCCTTTTCTTTTAATTTAGCAATTACTTGTTCTAGAGATCTTCTAGGTGAAAAACTACATGGTAATTCTTTATCCACAAGGGTTTCATCAATAACAAAAACTGGTTCATTACATTCTGAGCCATTAAGCGAATTGATGACCTGGATTTCAGTCAATCGTCTGTCTAAACTAGGGTTTACAAATAAATGAGGGTTGACTATATCGTCGACCTGGGTGAATCCATTTTGGCTTAGAAAGGTCTCCCAATTGTCGCCTATTTTCAATAGGTGATAAACCAACAAGATTTTGATGAGCCCATGGTGAAACAAACTTGAATTGATACTCTGTCGCTTAAAGCTCTTAGACATTTTGTAAAGACTCATTAATAGGTAAAAATGCATATCTGAATCAAACCCTATGAAAATCATAAGCAACCAGATGTGGTACAAAAAAACTAGCCCATTTCGGCCTTCACATGTAATAAACTGCTTTCGAATTAAAAGGAGACTGTGCCATCTAGGTTTTAGCAAAGCGATAGGAATACATTTTGTACAACAAGTAGTTTTGCGGGAAGCCATGAATAAACTCCATGGGACATCTTCTATTTTATCGTTCTTAAACCACCCCTCGCCTTTCAATGGGAGTCTGGTCACCTTGCTCATGAAATCCTCTATTAATTCCAACTGTATATCCCCAACCTTGGCCCTGAAACCATCGAAAGTCTGTGCAAAGGCTTATGCAACTGAGAGGTTGTAGCCCTCGAACTTCTTGAGGAACACATCCCACCCATGATCCTTGAGGTCGTCAATAGCGTCATCATGGGATAGAAAATCTTGGAATCTGTTCGGCTCAATACGAACCACAGGTGCCATTACCACTATGACAAGGATACAAATTATATCACAAGGGATAGGTTTAGGTTTCCAATGGACGATCAACAGAGACAGGTCTAAGTGGAATGTAATGGCACGAAAATCGCAGAGTTTGGGGTTATCATAACTCGTACAGGAGAGTTAGGGAAAAAAAGAACCAGAGGGTTCGCCAAACTCCTAACCATTTCTTGCGATGAGTGTCAAACCCTATAGATTTCAAAACCCCATACACATAATGATTGGTCTCATTAATGTTTTAGGCCAGCAAGGTGAAATGAAAATGCAAGTACAACATGCCTGTACTAATTTACATGAATTTCGATATGAAAATTGAACTCATGAGAACAATATCAACAGTTAACCAAGGTTCTTGTGCATTCAAACGTTTCAACAAGGAACTATAGAACCAATGAAGTCTCAATACCCATAATACACAAAGATTTTGATAGTGTATTAATCAATAAATTCATAAGTCTTGAGTTTTAAACATATATGGGTATCTTTAAAATGATATTTCTAAGGTAAGAGATATGAAACCAATCCAATTTTTATATTTAAATTAATGCTTATAGTCATGAATTTAAAACAAAACAAAACAAACAAAAATGCACACGAAAACTCAATAAGGTAGGCTTTATCCCAATCATTGCTTTGAAACTCGGAAATATAAACATTTACAAATGGGAGGTGATGGCAGCTACAGAAAGATATGATATTTTTGTGGGGACTTTGATTGTGATGAGAATCAAAATTATTGGTGGCTTCCAACACTACTTCAACTTACCCACCCACAACCACAATGCTTGAACTAATTACCGCACCACTTGGCCTTTTTTAACGAAGTATGGGTGGACAAATCCATGTCGTTGAAGACCAGATTCTAGGATATTGTTAAGAAGCAACACAACACCCAAACTCAGACTCAAACTCAGACTCGACTCCCTGTAAACAGGTGCATTTTCGGTAGAAGTCGACACCCTCTATTTACTAGTTGCATTTTTTATTCTGATTGTTAAAGGGTGAAGTTGCAAGAAACCTTGTGTTCTTTCTTTAAAATGGCTCGAGTTGATGAACTATTAGATTTAATGAACACTCTAATCCTCTCTTGTCTAGATAATACAATCACCAATGACAAAGAAACTTTGTAGTCTATTGTGACCTGCTTGAAAGTTTCGCAAGACAAAGTAGCACTACTTCAAACTCAAACTCGGCTCCTTCATTATGCACTTAAGAGAAAGAATATTTGACAACATTCTGAACTAGTCCTTGTTCAAAACCCTATTTTAGAAGATGATGAAGATGTTGATGTCGATTTAGACCAATAGTCAGTGCAAAAGCCACCCAGTGAGCAGGTCCATATTCAAGAATAGTTCAACTTTTTCTTTCCAAGCCAATCATCAAAACTTGGGAAGAAATCATAAATAAAAAGCATAGAACTGGGATATGAAAAGGATGTCACCTTTCATAATCGAGATTACACCAAACCAATCTAGTTTTAGAGTGTTGTATTGCTTTAAGAAAGTTCACATTCACATGCTCCATTTCAAGGGAAAATTCAGAAATCTCAACATTATCATCAAGTTGGCCATGTTGAAGATCAGTTCTTCAATCTTCATCCTTGTGATCATTGCAAAAAGAAGAATCATCCTTAAAAAAAATGTTTTAACCATAAGAAAATTGCAAGAGTTAAGAACCACTATGGGTGGATGAATTCTTGGCGATGGTCATCAATAGTCAAGAACATATGTGAGTCATATCTATGGTTTCACACTTGAGTATTGACTCATATTGTAGTGGAACAATGTTTTTCTTCTCATCTTGTCCTTAAAAGGGGGGAACAACATTAGTGATTAACAATCAGGCTTCCAGTTTCAAAGTCTCATCAATCGATTAGTAACAAGTGAGTGTGACAAGCGAGGGTGATTGGTTTTTGGTTTTTGTTAAACCACTACTCAGTAGAATACTTACAACTTCTGCTAGACAATGGTTTGTGGTTTCCCTTAAACCTCCACTTGGTAGAATACTTTTAGCTTCTTCTACATCATAGTTTATGGTGATATTTAAACCAACATTTGAGAGTACTTCGAATTAGAAGAAGAAAACAACTTTCATCTTGTAGCTAAATTACAAAATGTTATGGGAACCATTCATCCTAGAGAAGGGTTCTAGATTTTGTGGTCATCTTAAACCACTAGATCAGTTTTTGGTCTTCCTTAAACCAATATCACCATTTAGTAGAAGACATTAGCTTCTACTGTCCATTTGGTTTGTGGTCATCCAAAAACCAAAAGATTCATAGAGTACATTCATCCATTAGAAATTGCACACATCCATATTTCAGCTACCCACTTTCAGATATCATCTCTCACCTTGGACTCACATACACCCCTTCAGATTAAGGGGGGAACGTTGTAAACCTAATCCACTAGGATTACAGTATCATTCAGTTGAAGGAATGTAAAATTCCAAGTGATAGTGTAACGATCATCGGGAGTCCAAGAGACATTGGAAGTTGAATCCAAAGGTCACACCAATGTATATATATACGTGTATCATATCATTAATAAATGCATTTAACACTTATCTTTATTTGTTCATTCCTATAGATTGTTATAGATTTGCATGCATAAGAAAAGAAAAATGGTTTGTAAATAAGAGGTCCTGTAGAGAAGGGAAACATATATTTGTTCCTTTTTTATTTTGGATAGATTAATTTACATGGGTTGTAGATGTGAATTTTGCTAACTTTGTTCCAGTGGTAATGTTTAAGAAACCCCTTTTGAATATCACATTTTCTGATTTATTGAATGAGACTTCTCATTTAAATAAATAAACATTACTAGCAAGAAGAAAGATAGGGACTTGTCTATAGGGTTGTTTTGGAAGGTGGTCTCCACATGGTCGTTAATATCCTAGTTCATGAAAGAATACTCAATGATGAGGAGGGAATGGTAGAGCTTGAATATTTTGGTAATATAAAGCACCCTAATCTGTTTTTTCTAGTTGGTTATTGTTTATCCAAATATCGAAGATTATAAATTTATGATTTTATGGAGAATGGCAGTCTTCATCATTCTGTTCATGATCTTTTGTTGTGTACTCATGTTAGAGAGGTTTGGAGTGCAAATATGTGGGACAAAAATGAAGGTCAATGCTATAAAGAGATGACGATGGGATGGAGAGTACGACATTAAATTACATTGGGGACAACTTAGTTATTGTAAAAGACCATCATGCAACTGCACAAAAAACATAGTTATCATCAAGCTTGTTTTACACAAAATAGACATTATGTGTTTTGGTACAAAATATATCTATTTTTGTACAATAAGGAATCTATTGTATCCAACTTGGAAAGGAAGTCCCTCAATTGAGAGAACCATGGTGAAAATTGATAGAGGACTAGAAGTAAACTGAACTACATAATCGATGAGATCAACAATCTAAAGACCAACTTCTTCATTGCATTTTCTTAATGGTCTCATTTTGTTAGCACCCAAGAAGGTCAAGGAAATAATAATCTAATAGAGTCAGTGGAGAGTCATTGGGAAGGGGGGAAATAATGTTTAGGTTTTGTTATTTCATGTTGGAATCCACTAGTTTATGTGTGAATATGTTTTTATGTTAGCATAGCTATGTCATATCTTATTTTGCAATCAATTGTAGTAAAATTTTGTTTCTAGAATGTTTGAATATATGATTTTACCAAGAGAATTATCTAGTGATATGATCTGGATTATTTTCAGCACAAAATGAGAGCAAAGATATAATAAAGAAATGCACAAAGATGTCGTGGATATCTAATAATATAATAGAAATGTAGCATAGATGCAACCATAAACACAAAGATATAGTAATACGCAATTTCTAGTAATGAAATAAATGTACAGAGACTATAAAAATATAGAGTGAAAGACTCGCTAGAATGGTGGAAGCTTATCTCTGAGAAGAGATGTGACGGCTACTCGCATTCGAAAGAAGATTATTACAATGAGGCTCTGAAGGCATTTTTACAATAAACAGGAATGCCAAAAACCCTAGACATCCAAAAACCTAACCCTAGGAGATGAAGCACCAAAAGTCATGTGAGCCTCGTTTGGGTAAGTTAGTACATCAACTTCCCGGGGTCGTAACTTTTGCATACGATCTCTGTTTTAGGCGCATGATAGCTCGTTGGAAAGGTATCATCGAGGAGATTCATTTTGGGGGATAAATAATTCCTTTTACTATCATTGAGAAGATCGATCCTGAAAAACATTCATTTATGCCCTCAAAATGGCCCCGGAAGTTAAAACTACTAAAAATAGAAAATTGCCAAAATTGTCAGAAAAATATTCTGCGCTAGTTGGAAAAGGTGGGTGGCCACCGATATCCACCTGGATCAATTCTCCCTCCTTAGGAACCAATGGTATCGATTGTGTTGAGTGCCCGGGGGAGAGGGAAAAGCGTTTGTTGAATCTGCATCTTAGTGAGTTGCTTGCCTTGCAGGAGACGTCTCGCTACTCAGTTTGTGGAAGTCTGTCACGAACATGTTGAGGTTGAGGATGTTAAACAAGTCGAGCTACATGAGAGAACAATGTGTAGAAGGAATATTTTCACTTTGATGCAACCTTTTAGACCTACTTCTGTTGGATAGAAGGTGCTTGGGGCGAGGCTGTAGTTGTTGCAATGTCCTTCTATTCCCATTTTGAACATATTGTGAAGAAGCTAAATTTTGTAGTATGAGATACTACCTTTCGACACTGTTTAGGTGGAACAATAGTCCGAACTACCTCTGATATTCTATAGAGATGACCCCCTAGAGAAACAATGACACTACAGGGTCGAGACTCATAAACAACATGGCTTCTCCACATATATGGTTGGCCCAAGAGAACATCACAGACATCCAGTGGGGAAACATCACATACTACCTCATCCTTGAAGGGTTGGATGCTATATGACAATCAACACTGCTGTCTGACACAGAGATCTCATCCTTGGCGAAGCCACCCAATGTTGTATGGTTGCAGGTGTGGTGTTGTTGATAATCCCAAGTGTTTGATGACCTCGACTGAGATGAGGTTCTTCCGGCTTCTGCTATCAACAATAAAATACAGCGGGGTCCCCTTCACCCACATATGTGAATGAAAAAGGCGCTCCCCCTCTTCAGGATTTGTTGGTTCTTCTGGTTGAATTCCCGCGGTCACGACAATAGCAGTGGGGTCTGCATCAATGATATGTCCTTTACCATTATTTTCAGAATTAGATTCTGAATCAAGGTTCAGCTCCTTGTCTTTGATCTTGGCCACCAATGACTGCTTTGAGAGACATTCATCAGTGTTGTTCCAGGGGATTTTGTGGAAATTGCACCATTTTCTGGTGTCCTTATTTTTCTTCCCATGACCCTTCTTTTCCTGTGGCTTGGACTGGCTTTCGGGAGACTGTTTGTAAGGGCCAACTTTGTCATTCTTTGGTTGTTGTGTATTTTCAGACCCAAACTCCCATTTGTTCTAGTGCTTAAATTTTTGCTCTATTTTAACAACATATCGATAAGTATCATCGAGTGATGTGATGTCTAGAAAATCCATTTTAGTTTGTATGTATCTGTATAGATCCCAATGGTATTTTAGAACCAAATTTCGTTCAGAGTCTTTGATACCCAGCTTGGTGCGCAAAGTATGGAAGGAATTGGTGAAATCTGGAACTTCTTGGCCCCTCTCTTGTTGCAGTGTGGTCCATCTCATGTACTAGTCCTCATAGTTTCCAACATGGTAATATTGTTCCTTTACCGCATCCACAAAAAAATTCCAAGTGGGCTCGGCCCCATATATTCCAGAATATTCTGTGGAAATTTTCTCCCAGTAAGTTTCCCACCAATGTTTGACATGAGGGAGAGCTTTAAGGAGTGAGAAGGTGATCTTTTCTCTGTCGAAAAAATTGTGAACAAAGAAATAACCTTCTAGCAGAGTTAACCATTTTTCTAGGGCTTCTGCATCTATCTGTCCATCAAATACAGGAATATCAAAATTAACTTGTACCTTGAAAGGTGAGGTGCCTCCAAAGTGCCCACTTGATGAAGATGTGCCTACTACTATCAGCATTTGTTGAAGGATGTGGGAAAAATTCTCCATCATTTCGTCCCTCTGTCACGTGAGAGCTTGCTCAAGCAACATATTGATAGGATCGTCTGCTCTGTCGTTTTTCTTTTCTTTGTCCATTGAGGGTTTCTTGGGTGTGTGAGAGTGATTGTATTCAAGAGAGACAAGCTCAAGACCCAACTTTATATACTCGGACCTCATCAGGGACATGCACTGAGAAAATGATCAAGAGCAACTTGTTCTGATACCACTGATTCAGATTATTTTCGACATGAAATGAGAGCGGAGATATAATAAATAAATGCATAGAGATATCATGGATATCTAATAATATAACAGAAATGTATTAGAGATGCAACCATAAACACAGATATACAGTAATATAGGATTTATATTAATGAAATAAATGTACAGAGACTATAAAAATACAGAGTGAAAGACTTGCTAGAATGGTGGCAGCTTATCTTTGAGAAGAGGTGTGACAGCTACTCACATTCGCAAGAAGATGATTACAATGAGCCTCTAAAGGCCCTTTTACAATAAACATGAATGCCCAAAACCCTAGAAATCCAAAAACCTAACCCTAGGAGATGAACTGCCAAAAGTCATGTGGGCCCCATTTGGGTAAGTTAGTACATCAACTTCTCGGGGTCGTAACTTTTGCATACGATCTCCATTTTAGATGCATGATAGCTCGTTGGAAAGGTATAGGCGAGGAGATTCATTTTGGGGGCTCAATTATGACTTCAAAAATCATTGAGAAGCTCGATCCTGAAAAACCTTCATTTAGGCCCTCAAAATGACCCCAGAAGTTAAAACTGCTAAATATAGTAAATTGCCAAAAGTGCCAGAAAATTGTTTTGAGCTAGTTGGAAAAGGTGGGTGGCCACCGATATCCACCTGGATAATGATAGGATCTATATAGTCACATAATCAAACTTTTTATCTTCTTTTCAAAACACTGGTTTAGTTAGGCTCGAAATGCTCTCCCTATCTTGAGTCTGTTTGTAACATTGTCTTTTTAATAGAATCTTTTTGTATACCAAAAAAAGGCATTAATAAAATAATGTATATTATGCTTTTGGTGGAGAAAGAAGGGAGTTGCTTTCCATAAATCTGTTGGCAAATGTTTTACAGGAAGCATAAGCTTGTCATTGATGGCAAGTACAGTAGTAATGATGGGTTGAGTACAACACCGATGATCAACAGGAAAATAGAAGATAAGGCCAAGAAGATAGAATGATCGAAGGAAACACTGGAAAGTACAACAGTGAAGATGGCAGGATCAGAGTGTGCATCGATGGACAAACAGGAACAACGTAGGCTCAGGAGGAATTAGCACAGAGTCGAAATTCTTCTAAGTAAAAGGGATGTGAAATCTTGGAGGAGAAGCGTCGCTGATCGTTGGATCCCATCCTAAATTTGCGACAGCATGAGGGCCGTCAGATATGAATAAAATCAAGGAGAGCGCAAGCAGAAGAGGAGAATAGATATCAGGCATTAAATCTGAGCGCAGGATCCAACCACCGTTGGATCGAGGAAAACCTGCACGGTGTTTAAAGTGGAAGGAGAAAATGGGCTCACAAAATTTCGAAAGTAGGAGGACCATCCATCCCAAGGGGTTATGTGGACCGTTGATCCGACTCCCTATCGGGGTTTTGAGGATCGCGAGTTGAAGCTCTCAAAGGAAATTAACAACAAGAATTTCGATTTCGCGATATGCGCTATCGCGATTCAATCGTAGTCGTTAAATAGAGATCAGATCTGGACCGTTGATCATACTCCATATCGGAGTTTAGCGAATCGCGACATGGAGAGGCAAAGAAAACAATGCAGAAATCACGATATGCGATATGGCAAGTCAATTGCAGCCATTAAATAGAGATCAGACGTGGACCGTTGATCTCAGCTCCATCTCGGAGTTTTGCGGATCGGGACTTGGAGAGTCGAGATGATTCATCTCCAGATCCACGAGATGCAAGATCGCGATTTAATCGTGGTCCGTTGGATCAATAGGACACGTGGCAAAAGATCGTCATGTCGCAGACTAGAAAGTCAAAGGAACAACGGGATGCGAAATCGCAATTTAATCAAGGACCATTGGATCAAGAGGATGCGTGGAGAAAGATCAGAGCACCATAAAGCTCCATCTCAGAGTTTCACCTATCGCAACTTGGAGTGACGAAAATCTCCATCTTAGGAACAACGAGATGCGAGATCACGAATTGATCCTGACCGTCAATACATCAAAAGATGTGGACCGTTGATCTAAGAGTCTCGCCTATCGCGACTTGGAGTGACGAAAATATCCAACGAAGGAACATCGAGATGCGAGATCATGATGAGATCAGGACCGTTGATTCATCAAGATCATGAACCATCGATCAGGGTCGATGAATATCAAGAGTTCCACTATCTCAGAGAAGACGAAGAGTCTTAAACTGCCAGAGAGACTGAGGAATCTCAGTATAACATACAGTGATGCTGGACACGCGGGGTGAACCACCAAAGAAGCTGAAGAATCATGAGGATGATCAGACAGAGCACTCGAGAGGTGGAGGATAACGACGCAGAGTCAGCATGCAGAGGCATTGCGAACACTGCATGCACAAGGTGCACAGAAGCTATAAATACACGGTACAGAGAAGAGATGGGGGTTGTTGCTACTATTGTTCAAGTGGTGGTGTTTGTTGATGATTCATGGGTGAAGAAGGAAGATTGTGCAGTAGCTGAATTGATATGAAGAGGAATTGTGCAGTGAATGGACATGGCACACAGAGTATAAATTGTAGAAGAACAGACAACGCAAGTGATATGTGAAGAAAGGCAGTGTGGCAGAAAGAGCAACAAGATGCAGCAGAATAGTGATAAGTCGGGTAAGCCATTGTTGAACATTATATCACTATAATAAGTTTCAGATTCAAAGATTTATATTTTAGGGTGGAAGGGAGGTGCTCGGGAGGACTGTTGTCCTTAGAGGTTCAAGTGGGTGCTTGAACACAGGGAGTTGTAGCTTCCATCTGGTTGCAGCCAGAGAAACCAAGGTGGCAGGGTGGTGCAAGGGAGAACTCTTGTTCTCTGTTATACAGGTTGGTGCCTGTATGATTGGAAGTTGGTGCTTCCATCCAGTTGGTGCTGGAAACACTCAGGGAGTTGGTGCTTCCTTCTAGTTGGTGCTAGAGAAACCAGGGAGTTGGTGCTTCCTTCTAGTGGGTGCTAGAGAAAACAGAGAGTTAGTGCTCTCAGCAAGTTACATCTTGCAAAACAGAGGTTGTAGCCTCATTATGAGTTGGTGCTCATATGTATGATAATGTAAAGAATGTAATTATTACTTATCATATAAAGAAAAAGAGGTTTTTACCCTGTTTGGGTTTCCTTGGAAAATATTTGTCTATGTGTTTCTCATATATATGATTGATTTTGAATGTGCATGTGTTTATTTCTCTACATTATTGTGATCATCATTCAATTGTTTCTGAAAAGAGTTTTAAAAGAAGCATAATTGTTTAAGCTCAGTAACAACTAATTCACCCCCCCCCTCTCAGTTGTCCAACAATTGGTATCAGAGCCGGCCCCTTTTATCTAAGGGTAGATCCTATAGCTTAAACATGTCAAGTCATGAAGGAAATTCAACCAATAAGGCCCCTCTGTTCAATGGAACAAACTTTGCCTTCTGGAAAGTTAGAATGAGAACCTACATAATGGCT
>ML788685.1:585114-608865 GCA_009831015.1 Picea engelmannii | reverse complement strand
CTTCACTCACCCTCACTTTAATCATAAAGTTATCTTTTAATTTGCATCTCACAAATTAATTTGACTAAGACCCACATTCGGCAATTTCTCCCCTTAGGCGCTTAGGGAATAGAAACACTTGCCTTGGTACTTTATTTTAATTTAAAATTTAACACCAATGTCCTATGTTGACCTCCAAGACACTCTCAACAAACTGACCTAAACAAGAGTCAATGCATCACTGAGAAATTGTATGTTCAGACAGAGTAAATACTCCTAAGGAGCTTGGGAGAGCTTGAAGTTACCCTTCACAACAACCCATGAATCAACTCCAACAATGAACTTCTTACCATTTACAATCCTCTATGCCATCCAAGATCTTGGAATGAAAATCTTCAACTAGCACTTTCACACAATGGAGCAATTTTGGTGACTTTTGGACTCCTTCCTTATCCACTCCTTAGAAGATGATGGCTTCATATGATTTGTATACATATTATTATTCCAAAGGCCTTTTTACTTAAATAACCTCCATAAACTATTAACTGTTAGTGCTTGACTGAAAATTTGTATATCTTCAATCCCCAACCACCTAATTTCTTTGGTTTTGAAAGTCTTTGCTAGTTTATACAAGACATTGTGTCTGAGTCTTTTCTCCATTTCCATAAGAAATTGAACACTTTATTTCTAATGTACTTCTATATCCCTAGGGGGATATGTTCTATGGAGTGCTAATATACCATGGTTTCCTCAATGATGGACTTTATAAATGTTAAACAACCTCCAAACAATAACCATTTGTTGCACCAAACTTCTATCCTCCCTTCAATCTTATTGTATAGCCATACCCAATCATTGAAACCATATTCATTCACCTTTAGATTGAATGACATATATTTAATCGATTTCTAAAAGGGAATTCCATGGTACTACAATATAGTTTTGAGTAATCTACTTTAGTCCTCCATTACCTTATGCAAGACCCAATGATGGGTTTTGATAATTTTTCTTCATAATTGTTTCTTTCATATATAGCTCCAAAATTTCATGGAACTTTAAGGCATCCTGTATAGAGCCATTCCAAAGAATAAAACATCATCAAAAAAAATAACATGAGTTAAGTTCCCATTCTTATACCTTTTAAACCCTATTTGTGCATAAGAGATCAAATATCTTCTTAATTCCTTTGCTACGAATATAAACAATATAAGGGATAGGGGACAACCTTATCAGAGATCTCTAGAGGGATTGAATAAAGAAGCAGTGGACCCATTAATTAGAATAGAGAATGATATTGAATTTAAACAACCTTTGACCCAACTAACCACTGGAAGATTGAAACCAACATGTATGAGCAATAACATTAAATATAACCATGAAAACCTACTGTATGCCTTTGATAGATCTAACTTTATAAAAAAGGCTGCCATTTTCTTTGTCTTGGTATAATGGAAAGATTCTTATGCCAACCTCAACAATATAAGGAATTTTTCTCCCATTCAAGAAGCCAAACTATTCAAAAGAAATGGATTTGGATAGATTATGATTTATCCTCCTTCCAGTTACTTTTGATATGTTTTTATACATATAATTGCATAATGATATTGGCTTGAAATATTAAAAAATGTATGGATCATATTTTTTAAGGATCAAACATAGAAAGGTAGAATTTCAAATGCACCTAAGACTTTTCCAGAGCTCCTATATTAATTTGGAATGACTAGAACATCCTCTTCAATGGGCTCATATGGCCCCATATAATATAAAACTGTATAGTCCAATGATTAGGACTAGCTATTTTCTCTCATCGAAAAGAGTATACATTTTCCTTTAAATTCTCCTTTGTCACAAATGTACATTAACTATTTATTTTGAATTCCTTCCATAAACCTTGGAAAAAACAAGAAAATTGTTGCTATGTTTGCAATGTTGACTAATTCTAGACCCTTAAATACATATTGGAAATGGGTTGTCCCCTCCTCTGATATTTCTTGGAAGCTCTACACTCTAGCCCCTATTGGATTTTGAATGCCCCTTATGCTATTCATGTTTTTCCTCATGTTGGAATAATTATGGGAAAAATAAAGTATTCTCAGTTGCATTTTCTTTCCATAAGGCCATGCTCTTAAGTCTCCATTGAGTGCATTCCCAATTCATTAGATCCCTTTGTTAATCCTCCATCCTCCATCCTCTTGAAAGAAACAACCAAAAGAGAAAGGAACTACGCTTGTACTTGAGACAGCTCCAATTGCATCGGTACTACCACAAACTAGAACCACTAGACTACACAATCAAGGTTCCTCCTCTTCTCATCCAACTATGAAGCGGATTCAACATAGATACACTATAATTTTGGATTGTTTGAGATATAGTAGGTAATGAATTGCTCAAAGATATTTTGATAAATAACTCCTTGTATGAATTAGAGATATTATGTATATTTCCTTTGGAAATGCACTTTAGTGACATCATATACATGGTAGATACCTATGGGAAATTAAAATTAGAAAATGTGACCTTCAAAAAATAGCTTGGAAGGGTCCCTAAAAACTCTCTTGGAAGCATGATGACATAATGATATCGACAAGGAACTTTGGGACATAACTTTGACTCTAAAAAGAGAGTTAGTAGAGAATAAGAAAGACTTAGTAGAGAATTTGTGACATGTATTGTTGTAGAGAATGGGAATGACTATATTTTTTCATATATGAACCATTTGGAATATTTGAACCCCATGTTTGAACTAGAGAACTTATAAACTTTGGTTGTACACATGCTTAAAACAATCACTAATCAAGTAGCTAAAAAATCGAAGAGAGTGGTATTAGTGACACCATATTTCCCCTCGTTTTTCCATTTCCATTTGCATCAAGAGACTTTTCCTAGAGACACAAGTCAAGTCTTCACATTTCCTAGAGACTTTTCCATTTCCATTTTTTTAACTCTTCTACATGATTCAATTCCTCACACGATTCAAGTCCTCACACTTAGCCAAATTTAGAACCCAACATAGTTGTTCAACCCCTTTCTAGCCTCATGTCAAAATCAAATGAGCTTCAATAATCGTGTTTGGATATGTTAAGAGTTGAGAATGTAGAAAATTTCTTGGTTACCTCTGCTAAAATAAATCAATATTGCCACATCCTAGAGTTGACAATCAACAACACCATATAATAGTAGTTACTACTCCAATGAATTCTTAATCGATCACGTGGGCCTATAAAGGAATTTTTCATTGATAGATAGAAACTGATACACTATGTTCATTTGTAGAAGTCAAATCAAGATGTATAGATTTATTCCTCTATGATAGATATTTTAGTCACACATCAATGTTTTGAGTCAAATTTTAGTTAGTCCTTCTCATGCATAAGCTCTATTTATGCCACTGAATGTGATTGAGTTAGTTCACACTCATTTCTTCTTTACAAATGAGTTGTTGTATCAAAACATTGTTGGGTTCACTATTGAATTCATGTAGTAATGCTTCATATTGTATATAGTAAGTTAGATATAAATTGGACCTTATTTCATGCCAACATTGTTCCATCATGCCAACATTGGTTCCAAACAGTTAAAAGTTGATCTCTTGTATGCTAACTCCCTCACATGTATAAATCAGTTTTTGGATGATGAACAATTGGTTTTATTTTATGCATTGAAGAGTGTGCCCTAATGGATTAGCGAAGTTTGGGGACCCAAGGGAGGCTCCTAAACTAAAAAACACCCCAACTAGTGCACAAGGCCCAAGAGAGGTCATAACGGGTAAGGGAGGGACCTAAATGTGTTGGCCAAAGCATCTACTATTAGGGTCCTAACCCGCACATAGGTAGAACAATATATTCAAATGTAATAAAGGTCAATATTAATAAGGCCTTTCAATAAAATAGAATAATTCGAATGTAGGAAGACCTAATAGAAGCTTACGCTTCTAGAAGGATCTTCCTCTAGATGCTTCTTTTGATAGACATATTTAGTATAAATAGGAGTCAAGGGTATGAGAACCCTAGCTTGGATATTATTGTAATAGAGCTCTACTCAACTAGAGGTTTCCCACTCAAAGAGGCCCCTGAACATTACTTTCAGAATCAAAGTGCTATTTTTGTTGTTATTCCTATATCATTTCAGTGCTATTGTGGTGATTGTTCTGGTTATATTGTAGTTATTCTGCCATTTCTAGCATTTTATTTATGTTATGCATACTTTTTATATCTGGTATATTACAAGTGGTATCAAAGCACTTTCCTCAGTAGAAATTGTGGGTTAATTTTTTTTTCAGGGTAGAGATGTATTCCAATGTCTTTAAGCCACATAGATCTGTCATTACGCACATAAACCCATGGTTGAGGGATTCATACACGCATGAAATACAAGTGGTACTTAAGTGCACATATGTTGGCCACCCTTGTAACCCTTGTTGGTACCCCTTCAAGTGGTAGCGCATCAGACAACACATGTGTATGGATCGGCCTAGATTACCTGAAGCCCTCTTTAAATAAACCGATTGGCCACCTGACTGCTATAGTGCCACTGAGAAAAACACTCGAGAAGACACTCTCTAGTACCTAGGTAGTTGGGTAGTACGGATAAGGGTACAGTCTATCCTCAGTTAGTTCCCTAAGATATTGGGCCAAGTACTACTGTTGGACCCCACATGTATATCAGAGAGCTATAGCATAGGGAAAACCCTTGTTTGTAGAACCCTTGAATACCTAACCCTTGGGGACAGAAACATTAACAAAGTAAAATAGACAAGATCTCTTGCTGCACAATTGTGTTCAGGTTTCCAAATAACTACACATTTCTTCCTGGTTAAGCATTTGGGAATTTCATCACTGCAATATTCTTTAGATCAGAGTATAACTCTGCAAGTGTAAAAAAAAAAAAGTTTGGAAAATTTTGCACCATTATTTGAGACCTATTCCATTGGATTCATCTCTTCACCCTTATCACATTCATACATACCATTTTTCAGCAAAAGTTTTGACCCCACCCACCCCATTTCAGTTTCCTCATCATCATGGCCCATACCTATAGCCAAGACCTGGAAGCTCACTTCAATACCTTGCAATCTAATTTCATCGAGACCCAACAAGAAGTGAAACAACTCAGTTCCAATGTTTTCTCCATCAATACAACCATGCAGTCCTCAATGGAGGAAATCAAACAAGACCTTACTACCCAGCTTGAATCTGTCGTTTCGATGCTCTGCACCAAGATGCATATCCCTACAGATAACCCTTCATATGACTCACCTTCATATACTAAAGCTAAACATTCCTCTAACTTTCAGCACCATCACTTTCAACATGACCTACGCCTTCCACGGGTGGATGTGACCAAATTTGATGGCTTGGATCCCACTGTTTGGGTAACCCAAATGGAACATTATTTCTCTTTATACGGAATTACATATGACTTGTCCAAACTCTGGTATGGTGTTCTCCATCTAGATCAAGAACATTGGCAATGGTGGCAATGGAGAAAAACTTCCCGTCAAGGGTATATTGCTTGGACACAATTTGTGGCAGAGCTTTATGAATGCTTTTACACTGACACCAACCATTTGGGCCATTTGACAAAGTTGAAACAATCAAGACTAGCGGAAGACTTTATAGCTTCTTTTGAGCACCTGGATTTTCTAACAGAGAGCATGCCTGATGCCTTTTTCCGAGAGTGTTTTATCAGTAGCCTCAAGGATGAGATTTAGGCCCATGTCCTCATGGCTCGGCCTTAGAGTTGGGTGGAGGCTACTAAAAGAGATAAAGAAGCACAACAAGTTGTATCTTCTCAAAACCGGAAACCCTCCTTTATCCCTCACACTAAAATAGTAAATCCCACTACTCCCTCCGCCCCACTAAAGATCCAAAAATTGACCAAGGTTGAAATGACTGAACACCAGCTCAAAGGCCTTTGTTATAATTGTGATGAAAAATATTTCCCGGGCCACAAGTGTAAGGAACAAAATCTTTTTATGGCCATCTCAAGGGATATTTCGGAAGAGGATGTTGAAACTCCCCTTGTGTCTGAGTCACCTGAAACCACTAACATAACCCCTCCTTCAGACCCTCCCGAAGTAGAAACAGTCATTTCCCTAAATGCTCTCACCAGCTTCTCTGCTCCCCAAACCCTCAAGCTCATTGGTTACATCAAGCATAGGAAGGTCATCATTCTGGTTGATAGTGGAAGCACTCATATTTTTATTCATCTCCGCATTGCCCAAGAAACTCATTTCTACATCCATGTTGTCAATAATTTCTAAATCATGATTGCCAATGGTGGCTCCATGAAATGTGGAGGCCATTGTGAAAATGTGTGTCTCCAAATTGGTGACTAGCACCTCAAATCTCATATGTTTGCTATCGACATGGGTGGTTGTGACATTGTGTTGGGTGCAGACTGGCTAAGGACTTTGGGTCCCATTATCATTGATTTTAAGGAATTAACCATACAATTAGACCAGGAGGGGAAAAAATATAAGTTCCAAGGCATCACCGACGGGTCACCTGAGATAATTAGTTCCCATCGGATGGAAAAGCTGCTCAGAAAAGGTCATTCTGGTGTTATTGCCCAACTCCATGCCATACAAGCAATAGAGACACCCTCGGTGCCGCAAGACCTCCAATCCATCCTTTCTAAACATCAAGTGGTATTTTACACTCCCCAGGGACTCCCTCCTTCCCATGGTGTTCATGATCATTCCATTCCCCTTGTACCAGGAAGCCTTCCTCCCAATATCCATCTATATTCTCACCCCTTTTCAAAAAAAAAATGAAATTGAGAAAATGATCTAGGAACTCCTTAACACAGGCATTATCCACCCTAGTACGAGCCCCTATTCTTCTTCTGTTTTCATGGTCTTGAAGAAAGAAGGTTCTTGGCGAATGTGTCCTGACTTCTGTGCCCTCAACAAACTTACCATTAAAGACAAATTTCATATTTCTATCATTGATGACCTCTTAGATGAATTGAGTGGCACCCAGTTCCTTACTAAACTTGATCTTAGTTATGGCTACCACTAGATACGTATGAAAGAGGCAGACATTCCCAAGATTTCCTTTAGAACTCATGAGGGCCACTATGAGTTTTTGGTCATGCCCTTTGGCTTGTGTAATGCCCCCTCCACCTTCCAAAGCCTCATGAATCATGTCTTTCATCCTTTTCTTCATCATTTTGTCTTAGTTTTCTTTGATGATATCCTCATCTATAAAAAAACTTGGACACACCATCTTGCCCATGTGGATTGAGTTCTCCATCTACTCTCTCAACACCAACTTTTCTTGAAATAGTCTAAATGTGCTTTTGGCACCTCAGAAGTTGAGTACTTGGGTCATCTGGTTGGCAAGGATGGCATAAGGGTAGATCCTAAAAAGATTGAAGCTATGCAAGACTAGCCTCACCCAAAGACTCTCAAAATATTGGTGGATTTCTGGGCTTAACAGGTTATTATCACAAGTTTGTTAAGAATTATGGAAAGATTGCAGCACTGCTCACTGCACTCTTAAAACAAAACTCTTTCACTTGGACTCTAGCTACTACTCAAGCTTTTCAAACCTTCAATATGGACTTGTGCACCACCCCAGTCCTGGCCCTTCCTGATTTCAAAAATACCTTTGTCTTGGAATGTGATGCTTCAGGGAAAGGAATTGGTGTTGTCCTTATTCAAGAGGGTCGGCCTTTGGCCTTTACCAGTAAGAAACTGTCTGAAATAAATCTGGGCAAATCAATCTATGAAAAGGAAATGTTGGCTATTTTTCATGTCGTTGATCTATGGCGCTCTTATCTATTGGGGCAACGCTTCCAAATTAAGACAGGCCATCAAAGCCTCAAGTATTTTCTGGAACAATGAATTTCCTCCCCAGAGAAACAAAAATGGGTGACCAAGCTCTTTGGATATGATTATGAGATCATTTACAAAAAAGGCAAAGACAATGTGGTTGCAGATGCACTTTCCCGAAATTATGAAGATGACAGGTCCCTTTTTTCTCTTTCCTTCATTGTACCAGATTGGCTCCAAGTCGTCCACCAGGAATGGCTACAAGATCCCAAAAGTTCATAGTTGATCCAACAATTGTAGTCCAATGCTCCATCTTCCCCAGGGTACTCTTGGCTCCATGATGAGCTTCGATACAAAGGCCATTTGTATTTAAGTAAACAATCCAAACTTAAATCCATGGTACTTTCTGAGCTTCATGCTACACCCACAGTTGGGCACTCCGGATTTACCAAAACCTATGACAGGGTCAAATGCTCTTTTTTCTGGGAGGCATGAAAAAAGACATTCGTAATTTTGTAGCTGAATGTGATGTGTGTCAACACAACAAGGGTGAAATAGTCAAATCTCCAGGCACACTACAACTGCTCCCGATTCCACTTGCTATTTGGAGGGATATCTCTATGGATTTCATTAGAAGCTTACCCAAATCAGGAAATAAATCAATCATCATGGTGGTTGTTGATCGCCTTTCCAAGTATGCTCATTTATGTGCTCTTCAACATCCATTTACAACATCAACGGTGGCTCAACTTTTCATATATCATGTCTTCAAGCTTCATGGCATGCCACATTCTATTTTTTTTTATCGCGACCCAACTTTCACCAGCAATTTTTGGCAAGAACTGTTCAAGCTACAAGGCACCCAATTGCATCTCAACACAACTTATCATCCCCAGACTGATGGTCAAACGGAAGTTGTCAATAAGTGTTTGGAAACATATTTGAGGTGTTTTTCCTCAGAAAATAAAAATCAGTGGCCTCAATGGTTACCCCTAGATGAATGGTGGTACAACACTTCATACCACACAACTACACGCATGACTCCTTTTGAAGCGGTATATGGACAAAATCCACCTTCAGTTATCTCATAATTACCTCGTGTCTTGAAGGTCCATGCGGTTGGCCAAACACTTATAGTTTGAGAGGCTATTCTTCGTACCCTCAAAGAGAATTTGGTCATGGCACATAATTGTATGAAGCAACAAGCATATCAAGGTCGCTCTGAATGTCAATTTGCAGAAGGGGATCATGTGTTTCTTCGACTACAACCTTACAAGCAAAATTCCCTCAAGGCCAAGCATTTTCAGAAGATAGTGCCCAAATTTTATGGTCCTTATACCATTCTCAAGCATGTGGGACAAGCGGCCTATCAGTTAGCTTTGCACAATCATTCTAAGCTACATCATGTTTTTCATGTTTCATTCTTAAAGAAGGTGATTGGAACTAAGTGCCAAATTCAAACCAAGCTTCCCCAGTTAGCCGAAGAAGGATCCATTTGGCTACATCCACAAGTAGGTTTGGACCAGAGTGAGCATCTCCTGTTTTAGAGAACCATAAAGGAAGTGTTATTCTAGTGGAAAGATACAACTCCAACAGATACCACTTGGGAACCAGCTACCATTCTGTAGCAATTTCCACATCTCAAGCCTTGAGGACAAGGTTGTTTTTAAGGGGGCGTACATGCTAGGGTCCTAACCTACACATAGGAAGAACAATATATTCGGATGTAATAAAGGTCAATATGAATAAGGCCTTTCAATAAAATAGAATAAGTTGAATGTAAGAAGACCTAATAGAAGCTTCCTCTTCTAGAAGTATCTTCCTCTAGATGCTTCTTTTGATAGACATATTTAGTATAAATAGGAGTCGAGGGTATGAGAACCCTAGCTTGGATATTATTGTAATAGAGCTCTGCTCAACTGGAGCTTGTCCCCTCGAAGAGGCCCATGAACATTGCTTTCAGAATCAAAGTGTTATTTCTGTTGTTATTCTTATATCATTTTAGTGCTATTGTGGCGATTGTTCTAGTTATATTGTTGTTATTCTACTATTTCTAGCATTTTATTTATGTTCTGCATACTTTTTATATCTGGTATATTATAGCTACCATAGACAAACATATGACCAAGGAAGGGTAAAGACAAAATAGGACTTCATGATGGCACTAGAAATCACATGGAAAGACATAATCACACATTAGACTAAGATAAAGGACTCAAAATGAGGGGTTTCAACACACTATGATCTATGAAAAGTGGAAATACACATGGGTTTCCCATCGAAATATTCTTGCAAAACATGCTAACAAAGAGAAAAGAGAGGTGATAAGCATCAATTCATGACAAGTAATATACGCTATGAGAGGAGCGAGAAGAACAAGTCTACCTACCACTTGATTAAGAAAGAAACAACTACAATATGAAAGTAAATGAAAAAGTGAAATAGAGGAAGGTAGAGAACATGATATATGCACTTACCTAAGTATTGATTATTCCATGTGAAATCATGTTGGGACATGCTATAGAAGAAGTTTTTATTTTAATATGATAATATGGCTTGCCCCATGTACACCTACGAGACAAACAATGACTTGAACACAATGTCAAAATATTTCCTGAATGGAGGAAAGGAATATAGGTGACAACTGGATCAAAGGGAGAAGGGAAAGGAGGCAAGAGTCTGAGCCTACTTTGAGTGGAGTAAGAGAGAATACGAGGAAAAGTGACAAAATATTGTGTCTTGTCCTCCCCTTAAAATTCCAAATGTGAATCTGCTTTTAAGTAAAAGAACACAAACACATGTATTGTTAATAAATAATCTGAGACATAAGTTGAAACTAGGGAATTACTTAAATTGAAATTAGGGAATCACTTGCGAACTTTATGCAACTTTATGCAACAATACAACTTATGCAACTATGCAACTATATGCAAGTTTATGCAACTATGGAACTTATGCAACTATGAAACTTATTACAACTACACAACTTTATGCAACATGCAACTATGCAACTTATGCAACTTTATGAAACTATGCAACTTATGCAACTTTATGCAACTTATGCAACTTATGCAACTATGAAACTTTATGCAACTTTATGCCACAATGCAACTTATGCAACTTTATGCAACATGCAACTTATGCAACTTTATGCAACATGGAACCTATGCAACTTAGGCAACTTTATGGAACTTATGCAACTTTATGCAACTTTATGCAACATGCAACTTTATGCAACAATGAAACTTATGCAACTATGCAACTATATGCAACTATGCAACTATATGCAACTATATAAAACTATGCAACTATATGCAACTTTATGCAACAATGCAACTTATGCAACTATATGCAACTTATGCAACTATATGCAACTTTATGCAACTATATTGTAACTATATGCAAATATATGCAACTTATACAACTATATGCAACTATGAAACTATATGCAACTATATGCAACTGTGCAACTATATACAACTATATGCAACTTATGCAACTATGCAACTATATGAAACTATAAAAGAAAAGACTCACACCCCAAAGAATACCAAGATAACAATAATGGGATGCCAAGTATGATATGAATAAAGTAAACAAGGACCCCAATAAGTTTGTTACATACAATAGAATCAAGTATATTCTCCAAGCAAAACATGGGTTCCCTAAATATTTGCTCGCTAAGTTATCTTCTCATTTTTTTGAGTGTTGGTACCACAAACTTATATTCGCACGATAACTTATATTCTTGTGTTAACGAGTGTAGGTACCACCAAATAGGTATCTATCAGATCTATCTTCCTTGAGTGATGATCAAGATATACTAAGAGAGGTTGAAAGTGAGACATGTTGTACTAGATCTACCGGTTCTAGATCAACTAGGTCTAAAAAGGCAAGGAAAAGATTTTGTATACGCATGCAATTTTTTATTTCCAACGGATGGTCATGTAATTATGATGCTGAGAGCATAGGTGACATTGAGTTTCCCTTGAGGTATAGACATCTAGTGCAAAGATGAGAACCTAAGGAGCTACCTGAAGTGGACACATATTTCTTCATCAGCGGGAGGATGTATCGCATTGCTCCTTCGTCCTTACATGTATTGGGGTTATTTTCCATGGATGGCATAAAGGTCGACTATGGAACTATAACTGAATTGATGGAGTATGTTGGACCATTATACAAATACAATCACTGGTTGATGTTCATCTAATATACGCGAAGTATGTGAATATACGGAGTTGCCGCAAATTATATACAACTAGTAGATAACAATCAAAATAAAGGGGAAACTATGTACATTGATGGAAGGCCAAAAGCTACTGGAAACATTGTTGGCATTATAAATAGTACACGACCAGTGGCAACAACTAAGAAACCGAATTGCATATTTGAGGGACGCGAAGGAAATCGTATATTTGTATGTGCAACAAAAACAATAGTTCCAAGTGAAGAGTTGTTGATCGATTACAACTTAAATCGAATAGATGAAGGGGGTGTGGATATGGGGGTAAATATATTACATACCATTCAACTCAACCTTTTCTTAATCATTGTCATAATTTATTGCTGCAATATTTCAATTTTTTACTGCATATATTTCATTTTTCATTATTTATTTTTTGATATTACCGCAATATTTCATTTTTTTAATGTTACAATTAGTTTCTTAACTCTTTTTGATTAATTTATTGTGTCAACATCTAGTGACCGTGAGATATCACAGGATACATCTGTCTAGGGTGACTGTGGAAAGGAACCCACTATGGCTCAACAGGTAAATGTTAAATACAGTAACAACTTATGACTACAACAACTAAATTTCTGAAATTTCATTTTTTTTTTTCTGATATTACTGCAATATTTCATTTTTTTAATGTTACAGGTGAATTTCATAACTTTTGTCCAGGGTGACCGTGGCCAAAAATCACCCGCTACATCTTTCCAAGGTGACCGTGTAAAGGCACCCATTGTGCCTCAGCAGGTAAATGATAAATACAATAAAAACTTGTGACTACAATAACTAAATTTCTGAAATTTCATTATTTTTTTCTGATATTACTACAATATTTCATTTTTTTAATGTTACAGGTGAATTTCATAACTTTTGTTGATTGATTTATTGTGTCAACTTCTGTCCAGGGTGATCGTGGTAGAAAATCACCTGCTACATCTGTCCAGGGTGACCGTGGAAAGACACCCATTGTGCCTCAGTAGGTAAATGTTAAATACAGTAACAACTTATGACTACAACAACTAAATATCTAAAATTTCATTTTTTTTTTCTAATATTACTGCAATATTTCGTTTTTTAAATGTTACTGGTGAATTTTATAACTTTTGTTTATTGATTTATTGTGTCAACTTCTGTCCAGGGTGACCGTGGCCAAAAATAACCTACTACATATGTCTAGGGTGATCGTGAAAAGGCACCTGTTGTTCCTCAGTAGGTAAATGTTAAATACAGTAATAACTTATGACTACAATAACTAAATTTCTCAAATGTTAAAGTTCATCTCATTAACTTTATTCATCAATGTATTGTGGCGTGGTCAATGTGGGAAGGCACCCACTGAGGATATTGATGAGGATGAAATATTTTATTCCACTAACCCAATAACAACTGTAGCGAAGGCCTTGAAGAAGGAAAACATAGAATATCCAGGTTTGCTTAGCAAAAGACCCCTGACACAGGAGGACAGGGCAAGAATTGTAGAGCTACAAAATATAATAACTAATTTTGGGGTAAGTGGCATCTTCACATATTTTTATTAGCTATGACAATTTCATATCCATTTTTTTGTTTTATATTTTCTATATGATCTGATAAAGTAAATTTTTCCGTTTGTAGGAATTTTTAAACCCCGTGAGTCGGGAACTTGTCGATCCTACAACTGCTATAGGTAGCAGTGATGGTCCAATGCAACAAAAATGTCAACATAGAAAAGTACAAGTGAGGTTTTTTTAGCCTCTTGAGGTTCCCCTCGAATCCATTGATGAGCGCAATGATTTTGACCAGCGTGACACGCTGGAGCATGATGAGCTGGAGCCTGGGACTCCACATGACTACAGAGAGGAACTTACTGTGGATGGAGAGGAAACTATTTTGCATAGAGCAGAACAAATTAAAACAACCAAATCACTAGATGTCACCTTTCTAGTGTATGACACATGTGTTTCGATCAAGATTTAGAAGACTGCAGGTAATTGTTAATTAATTGATTCATTTTTATCATGAAATTGAAATGGACATTTGTTGAGATTATTATAAATTAATGGATAACACGTTTCTGCAGGAAACAATGTTTTTTATAGAAGCTTAAATGACAAAGCATTAGAGTTGTTTGGCCCCACCATTCGCACACGGTGGAATGTCCAAGATAGCAAAAAGAAAGATGATTTGATAGACCACATGGTAAACTTGTTCGGCAACACTTTCAACAAGTAAGTGGTTACAAAATTAGCCAGCAAGAATTTTAAATATACTAGGGCCCAATATAGGGAGAAATTGCAATTAGACCTTAAGCATGAGCGCCCTCCCATGGTTCTGGAGAAAGAGTGGAAGGCCCTGATAGAGGATGCAAATGAGAACTTGTTTAAAAAGCAAGGAAGACATCCACGATCTAGTCAAGCAAGGTACAACACATGTCATATTATTAGTGAAATATATTCATTTATGTTTTTCTTTCTTGTTTTAAGTAACAATTCTGATATCTAATTTTTTTAAAACATTCCATATGTAGGCTACCAGACACCTCCAAAGAAACCAAGGCTAGAATGGAAAAGCACGGGCAGCATAAACTAGGCCAGGGTGGCTATGGAAAACTAAAAGCCTGAATCGTAAGATTTAAATGATTAATTGTGGTTAATATTTATTTAACAGTAGCGAACAAATATATGTTTTGTTATTGGTATTTTTAATGGTGTTATGCATTGCAGTTAAATATGTTTGACGTTGTTGCCACGTAGGAGGACCTAAAGCTTGGTTACAAGCATATTTTTAAAAGTGTGATTGAATATAGGAAAATCTTGGGGAAGACTCCAATCTCCCCAGCCACACAGGTTAATAAAATGAATAAGCAAACCGCAGTAGCATGCTTGTAAAGTCTGTTCGTATTTTATTATATCACCCTTAACTAAGTATTTATGTTTGTTTTCAAGCAACAGTGCAACCACAACAGTGAATCTCGTGGTATTTAGCAGACACCACATCATACAAGGATGCACATGTCCAATGATAGTGGGGAGCAAAGTACCCATTCCGGTATGTATGCTTCAGAATTAGAAATATTATTGTGATTGTAGATATTTATTTCCTGACTTATATATTATCTTCTCCAAATTGAAGATCATGTAGCTCAAGAGGGTGAGATGCGAGAGGAACCAAGTGAACAAGAAATTAACGCACCAATTGTCACAGCTACACAGACAGGTAAAGAGAAATAGTGTAATGCTAATCAAAATAATGAATTAGTTATTTCAATTATATTTCAACATATCGATATGATCATTTTCGTTGTTGCAGTTCATGACCCTGCACAGATGCGTTGACCCCCTTCTCAACGACGTACCAAAAGTATGGTACATGAGCGCATGGAAACACAAACAATAGAAGGAGAAGGCTCAAGAAATACAATGTCAAAGGATGATTATGATACCCCAATTGTCAATTTTATGAATGTAAAAAAACATAAATCAAAGAAAAAATAGATGTATAAATTCATGACTTGTATTTGGATGTTTATCGATGTTTATAGTATGAAACATTTTTTATATGAATTACAACATTATGCTTCAATGTTTATATGTTCATATGTTTTGATGACTATCCTAGTTATGCATGAATGTCTATATGTTTTCTATATAAACAAAATCATTTGTTGGGTATGGGGAATTGAAAGCGTGACCGGATTGAGAGTGAGTTAGACATCCTTCCAGTAGGAATCATCTTTTGGGGGAAAGGAAGTAAATTGTTGGATAGGGGAATCACCCCGTGCCCTTACACATCACAGGAAAACAAAAGGCTGGCAGGCAAAGATGGTCAAACAAAGAAAGACCATGTGAGGGGGGGAGGGGCCATATGAGCTTCCACCTTCACATGGTTGGCCCTGTTCAATAGAGAATAACCTATTCTCAAAACAAAGAGAAGCTCATTAAGGTATGCGACCACTTAAGTTTTTTCTAGAGTATTTTACATAACTAAATGCATGTTTATTTTCTTATATATTATTTACTCATATAAAGAATTTGTCTTTTATGATTCATGAAGGTCTTGGTGATGGAAATGCATCTCGTGGACAACTCTTATCAAGTTGTATGGGATAATGGATTTGGTGAAAGGACAATGATAGGGTAAGGGTTTTGACGTGTTTTTTAAAGTAGGCTTTATACTAGTAAAAGTTCACAATCCTCATGAAAGGATAGAATTGCATTTTTGGTAGACAAGCATCAATTTCTTTAACAAAGTGTGAATCATAGACTGTGGGAAAAACCTTTTTTTGTATTCTTACATTGACCAATACAACTATAACAAATTTTTAGTACAAAATCTTAACCACACACACACACACACAAATATATATGAACCCTAAGTAAACAAATGAGAGAAGAGAAAGGGAGAATATGTACTGATAGGAGTGAATGAAGATAATAATATGAATAATGGAGTGGAGAGTGCACTCTATCCTAGTTGTTCCAATTGTGGATTTTCTAGAGGTGATTAGGTCCCACATTTTATTTACCTAGTTTAACCACCACTTCAAAATTAAACTCCTAAAACAGTAGCAAACATCGATAGAATTAACCTTCCAACATTGTATTGTTAACCAAATACTTGACCACTAAATTATCAATGAACAACTTGAAGGACTGGTCCAGAAGATAATACTTGAAATTTTGTAGCATATACACCATCACCAGGCCTTTGGATTTCATGGTTTTGTAATTACATTTTTTTTCTAGAAAATTACCTTGGGTGGTGTAGCATGTGTTCCCCTAGCTATGAAAACATGTTCCCAATGAAATGGTAGTGAACTCCACATGGACATGGAAATTTTTTGACCAATTAGGAAAAACAAGAATTGGAGCCATAACCATCCACCGTTTTAACTTGGAAAAACCCTTTTCACATTCTACAATCCATACAAATGGGTCACCTTTTAGTAGTTCCTCCTTGTACATTATTATTTGAGCATGCCCCATGAAAAATATATGGTAATACCCTGCATGACCATAACAAAGGGACATTCTCTAGTGCATACATATTCTAAAATTACTATGATTTTCATTAGTTTGACTAAACATCCTTCCTTGTAGATAATATGATCCAAGAGGATGTTGAATGGGGTGTAGAAAATGAAATTCTTAATATTTAGGTACAACTAGACCAATCAACGTACTTGCATCACCAACATTAGTTTAGACATGTGACCCTTTAACAAGATATACATTGCCAATAATTGAAAATATAGCTCAAGGAAATGAAATTCTTTTGTCAAACATTATGGTAGTCCCATTAGTGGGAAACATTGAATTTATTTTATATCCCCACTAATCAACATATATTCCTCACAAAGTTGAAAATTGTCATAGAGCTTAAATTGTAGTTATGGTCAATAGATCATCTATCATTGTATTTTTCTTCTATAGGTGCCAATTCTTCAACAATGACTCTAAGGTGGGCACACATTATCAATATCGATGGATGGGAACATGGGTCAACACAAACCTTATGTCTAGTAGGTTCCTAGTCCTACTATATCTTCTCGTGAGTCCAAAGTTCATAATGAAATTCTCACAATCATTCACGGATATATACTAATGTGATATCCAATGTTTATGCCCTCTATTCAAACATGATGTGTTAAGTTATGTGTTCCATAAACTTTGTGGCATTAGTTGTTCCATTAAACATTAGTGGATCTTTGATCTCTACATGAATCCACTTAATGGAATTTGGTAGTGTGCATATTTATGTCAATTAATTCGCATACTCCCTAGGGGGCCCAAAATTATTGGACACTTTGGAATAAATGACATAGGAGAATACTATTCTCCAACTCAACTTTCCACTAGAAGTTGGATTAATGTAGTCTTCCCACAATCCTATGGTGATATTATCGAAAAACACCTTCATCCAATACTTCTTCTATCTATTTAACAAATGTATTTACCTACATTAGATCCAATGGATATACCATCCAATAACCCTTCTTATCAAATGACATCATTATCAAATTCCAAATCAATCCATTACAATACTAGGTATGTATATTTGTCATATACTATGTCAATGAACTCAAAGTAAGCATAAATATTCACACAATCGAGATAAAATTCCATCTACACTAATTTGACAATGGGGAAAATGTGTGATTGGTTCACCAACTACTAGTAGATCGACAAGTGGACCCAATTTGTTCATCCCACGACTTCCCATGATTACTTCAGTAGGATTTTAACATCCAACCCGAAGATGAGCTCGAACTTAGAATCTTGGTTACTAGTCCCTTAGGTAATAGATGGAATGACAACTGAAATATCTAGAGAATTGGGGAAAATGAGTAACTCACGGCATGTCTTCAATGTAATCAAGGTAGGACAACATGGGAAAACTGATGATCATCCATGCATATGTGTTATAAATCTACTATCATTGGTATGGAGAATGGGAGAGGTGAAGGGAATGAAGGGGTTGACTTCACAATCTCTACATACAAAAAAATCCCTTTTGGTGTAATATGTCAAAATATTTATTAGGCAGATTGGCTTCTATATAATGTAGTGTTAGTGTCAAGACCAACCAACACTATTAGAAACCAAATAAGTGAATCAATTCAAGAGCTATTGACTATCAATTCCCATGAAGTCAAAATATATAGAACTAGGAGTACCAACCAATACCATAAATAAATAGAAAGAAAATATATATAACAAAAAAAAACTAAAAAATGTAAGCATAAAGAAACAAGGAATTCAAAGGAAAGTGAGAAGACTCGACTATATGAAAAATAAAATGAACAATAAACTAAAGCAACAAAAAGAAAGAAAGAAAAACAAAACATAAACTAGTGATTTATTGTTTTATTTTTTATTTAATGATTCAGTACCTCTAGGTCTAGATTGAAATAGAGTTTCAAATGAGACCCATTGGTAGTAAACGAACAGAGTCTAACATGTTCATACTTACACAGATACACATTAGTTCCAACGACATATGCAACTATGTAATCTCCCATCCAAATTTTTTGAAACCTTGTGTGTTTACCCTTACAAGAATGAGAAAAATCCCATAGTAAAGCCTTATGCCCCACATAAAAAACTACAAATTTAGCTTTCTTATCAAATATATTATTCACCATTTATTGTTATGTTTCATGTTGGTAAGGGCATGTTCTCTTTGTTGTGGGATATTTGGGAGACTTCGGAGGAGTTTAATTCTTCGAATTGAAAAGCAAGAGGGAAAGAGGCTAGCTAAGGTTATACATGCATCATAGCCTCTTAACCATACAACACCTAGAAAGGAGTTTCTCTAATATTGATTTTCATTGTGGTGTAGGCAACCTATAGAGCGTACAAGAGTTGAATGTTCCATTGGTAGGGTTTCTCTTTCCCACGTTCTTCTTTAAGATTTTAATCAATTTTTTTTCATGGATTCTACTTGGACATTTCCTTGGGGATAATAAGTGGATGAGGTTCAATGATTAACCCCAAACTTGCTACAAAACTTAGTCAACTTCCCATAAATGAAAGAAATTCAATTATCATAAATAATTTCCAATGGAAGGATAAATTGTGAGAAAATATTGACTTCTAGGAAGGAAATTACCTATTCAACCTTATAATTTTTTAGTGGAACAACTTCACACCCTTGGTAAAGAAATCAGTGGCTATGAGGATAAACACATGGCCAATAGAAGATGGTGGGATAATTGGGCCAATGAAGTGTAGACCCCATAGCAAAAGGAAATCAACAAGAACAAGATTTAAGGGCATGGAAGAAAGTTACTCTCTTCCCATTGTATTCTAGCTTATCTTGCAAGATTGCACGAACTAGTAACAATCTTTGAAAAGAGAGGGCCACTATTGACCAATCTGGATGATTTTGTCTGCAATCTCCTTGGAAAAAAAATGGCCACCAATGTGAAAGGGTTGATCAGCCATATAGTGAAGAACTATCAACATGCTTTAAGAGATCTATGTGTCTACACAATACAAAAGTACGTCATATATAAACCTACGTAACAGTAAAATACACAATATGACATAATTTGAGGATTTTAATCTCATTGTCCTTTTGTGACTTTCAATGTTGGGAAGGCAGTGTTCATTATGTAAGTAACAGACAATATCATGATACTAAGGATGATCAGTGACATATACATTCTCACAATCAACAACAAATCAAGCATGTAAAGAGTCATCATCACTATTAGAATCTTCATCAGGATCGCCATGCTAAGCCAGGTGGAGAGATAAATATCACCCTTTAATAGTGTGAGAAGTAAATATCTCAAAATCATTCTCTTGTATCTTAGTTAACTAATGAGAAAGCTTTCCTAAAAGGAAAGTTTGGGACAATAGAAATTTAATGGTAGGTAGACGAACCTTTACCTTGGTATGTTTTCCAAGAATGAATTGAGGAAATTTTTCAACAACCTTGACCAAAGTGAAATAATTCTTTTCAATCAAGGTATACTTCAACTCAACGTTAGAAAGGATTAAGATCATGAAATCAATTGATTTTTTTGAACCCAAGTCATCCTTTTGTAACAGGATAACTAAGGTAGATTTCTCTATAGTATTGTATATGAAAAAATCTTTTAGAAAATCAAGTTGAGCAAGCATAGGTGCAAAAATGGCCTTTTTGATATCCACCAAACCTCTCTCAGTGTCTTGAGACCAAGAAAATCCATGTTCCTTTTTATGCAGATTATGAATAGGCTTGACCATCCTGGAAAACGCATGTATAAACCTTCTAACAAAATTGATTTTTCCCATAAAGGACTTCAGTGTCTTGAGACCAAGAAAATCCATGTTCCTTTTTATGCAGATTATGAATAGGCTTGACCATCATGGAAAACGCATGTATAAACCTTCTAACAAAATTGATTTTTCCCATAAAGGACTGTATGTCCTTCTTTGTGGTAGGTGGAGGAAGGTTTTGAATCACACAAACCCTTTCTAGGTCAATACTAATGCTAGAATCTTTAAAAATATGGCCAAGTAATTTCCCCCATGAGACACCAAATATAGACTTATCTAGATTCAAGGGCATGTCATACTTTCTGCGACATGGAAATACTTGCCTCAGGTGATTAAAAGTATCTCCTGATAGCTCAGAGTGAATAGTATGGTCATCGAGGTAAACCTAAATAATCATACCAATTAATTCATCGAATGTTATGTGCATATCTCTCTAAAATGTGGAACCTGCATTGATTAGACCAAAGGGCATGCATTCATAAGTGAAGATGTCCCATTGATTAGTGAAGGTGGTTTTATAATGATCTTCTCACTTGAAGTGAATTTGATCATAGCCTAAGAATCCATCAAGCAGAGACATCATTTGGGATCCTACAACTTGTTGCAGGATTAGTTCCATGTTGGGGAGAAAATAGTTATACTTCACTCTTTCCTTGTTAAGGGTGTGAAAGTATAAACATAGTCAAATGTACCCATTCATTTTTTGAATTAGGACCAATTTAGAAACCCACTCAGAGTACTTGACACAAAATTCAATAATTATCTCTCCTTCTTCTACTTCCACCTTTGTTTCTTTTGGTTTACTTTTCCTATTGCTTCCTTTTCCCTTTTATTTTTCTCTGCTAATGAAGAAGAAGCCTATGCCTCAACTACCTATGTATCCTCTCTTGCTAATGGTGTTGTATTTACCCAATTAATTGCTTCTGAGTCAATGGATTAAATGACCTCTATTTCTTATGCCCTTACCTATGCTTTTGAAGAAGCATATTACTCTCTAGCTACAAGGTCAAATCAATCAACAATATCCATGGATGTCAGTGGTGGTATTGGATATAGAACCAGTTATGATATTAGCATTGAGCATCTTGTCAACTTCCCTCCTAATAGTGGCCTCAAAGGATAGAGTAACTAGTTGTTGTCTTTTCCAAATAGGAATAGTGTTGTATTTTATAGTAATAGCATGGTGGATAATTCTCAAGTCAAAACCACAAAAGTCATCATATGAATAGACAAATACATCCTTGAATTCAAGGAATAAAGTAATATTATTTTTCTTTTCTAACTTGAAACAAATAGCGCTTATAGACAAATTTTTAGGGTCATCATCTGCACCAATATTCATAAGGATAGTGTATGATACCTTTCTCTTTGAATCCTATTGAGAGGATGTGTTCTTACTCCCAACATCACTTAGGGAAAGGGAATTATCCAGAGGTAGTAAGCCCTTGGGAAACTTTTTTTGTCTATGAGAATGACATTAGAGTATCAACTTGCTCTCAATAAGAAAAAAGCAACAAATGTCCCTATCATCCTCGAAAATTTGCCAAGAATCATCATTATCAAGTAGGTGATTTTTATACAAATATATCATAGGGTGGCTACAATGGTTAGCCAATAGCTATCTCTCGAGTCTAGTAGTGTAAGGGACTAGCTTATCAACTATACAAATTTGCTTCTCTACAACTATTTCCAACTATCATGTAGATTTCTTTTTTTAAAGACCTATAGGAGGCGTGGCAATATCAATGAAATTTTGTCGCAAACATTTTTAATCTAACAATTATTTTCGTGGAAATAGTGATGAAAGTTTGTCGCAAGCCAAAAACAAGTTTTTACTTTCCCAAGGATTTTCGTGGCAATAGCGACGAAAGTTTGTCGCACCTTTCCACACTTTTTCCTTCCACATATGGCATTTGTGTCGTAAGTTGTTGGTGAGTTTTGACTCTACCAAGAGTTTTCGTCACTATTGCCATGATTCTTCATCACAACTTTCAATTCTTTTTCATCACATGTATGGCATATGTGTCGTAAGCTGTTGGTGAGTTTTTTACTTTGGCACAGTTTTTTGTCCCTATTGCGACGATGTTTCGTCGCTATTGCCATGATTTTTAAGGTAAACCTATCTTCAGGATGATGACACGTGGAAGCCTTATGTCATCTCTCTTTCCATGAATACCTAGTTCGTGGATATAGCGACAAAAAAATTTCCACGAAAAATAGTATTTTCTTTTGTGGAAAGTGTGACGGATATGTGTGGCAATAGCAACGAAAAACCGTGGAAAATTTGGTCATATGTAGTAGTGTAAGATTTGAAAAATGAAAATAAAACTATAGCATGTGTCTAGACAAAACATTAAAGAACTTATATTGAATAATTGTCCTCACATACTCACACAAAGATGTCAAATCATTACTCAGATATCTCACACACACAACTCTCTCTTATTCAAAATTACCATACATCCAGAGGACCTGCTACCAAATGCATCATTAAAACATACAAGAGAAGGAATTAAATGTTGTAATCAAAACATGAAAGTACTATGTTCGTACACACACACAGAGAAAATCAGAATCATATTCACAATTAATTACAAAGAGACTTACCTTAGTTTGGTCGGTGGGCCCTTTCCATACCAACAAGGTAGCTCTTAAGAAAAATTGCAGTAGAGAATGTGTAAACACAAACATATAATATATAAACAAAATTATATCATTTCTTCATAAAGATGGAGGTACAATCCACATTCGTTCTAGAACCAAACTTACATAATAACTATGCTTCATTTTATTTCTCTATATCCTATCATCTACAAGGATCTCTCTTTTAAAGAGAATGTTAAGAACCAAATATCAATATACCATAGGAAAACCTCAGAAAAAGTACTCAACGCCTTGAAAAAGAGATAATTTTAGATAATAAGCCTCTTCGAGGGGGAAACCTCCTTTTACCCCACTTAAATGTTCAAGTACAATATGATTCAAAATGAAAATGTCTCCTTGGTATATAT
>ML788685.1:536730-576180 GCA_009831015.1 Picea engelmannii | reverse complement strand
TGGGTTCCCAAAGGTGAACCTCATGTTGAATGTTATCCTTTAAAGTTCCTATGAATACATCAATCAAGTGCTCATCTGGAATATCAGTTACCTTTATATTCAATCTTTGGAAGTTCTCAATGTGCTCGGTAACTGAACCCTTTAGCTTGAGATTTATCAATTGGCTAAAGAAGGTATTGTTCCTTGTATCCTCATAGTGTGCTATCATTTCTTCCATGAAAATTGTCCAAGTGACGAGTGATTTGCAAGAAATAAACCATCGATACCATACAAATTGATTAGGTTCTAAATATAAAGAAGCAATTCGTACCTTTTGTGTATGTGGCACATTATGGAGATCAAAGAATTTCTCCATCTAAAGTATCCATGTGATTGGGTCCTTTCCATCAAACTTCCTCATATCAATCTTAGGAACATGGTTGGTCTTCAAACCAAAGTTGGAGTTTCTTCATTCTTGATTCACCTTCCTTGTGTCCTCATCATGAATTTCATGGGATGCATTTTCACTTTCAGGTGTCTTTTCTGTTATGAAATTTTTCAATACTTCCATGATCTCCCCTTTTAAACCATCCATCTTAGTATCCAACTTTGCTTCCATTGAATCCATCTTAGTATCCAACTTAGCTTCCATTGAATCCATCTTATTATCCAACTTAGATTCCCTTGAATCCATCTTCTTTTGTAGTTCATTTATGTCCCTACGCATTTCTTCACCTTCATCAAGAGTCCAAGTAGGATTTTCTAGAGGCTTATTTGGTGTAGAAGTTCCCTTTTATGGTGGCATGTTGGCCAAGTATCACTTTTGAACCTTGATTTTGAGATGGTTTTGCTAGACAATATTTCTTCTGTTGTATCTCCCAAGTTTCGGCCCTTCTGGGTATGAAACTTTCTTTTATGTAGTTCTATGATATTTCTTCTCTGCAATTCCATAGGTCTGATCAAAATTGGATGTGCCAAGTGGAATTTACGGTAACTTCCCCACAACTTGTCGATTTTTGGCCTTTCCAGAAGATCTCACTTGTATAGCGTGCCTCGCACAAAATAATTGATATAAAATTCTGAAACTCATACCAGAAATACTACAGACTGTCCACGATCCAATGAAACCAATCCCACTCAATTTGGATACTCTAGGAGGAATTTATGATTGTTTTACCTGGAACACCTTCTTGAGACTAGTCAATAGGACTAGTCAGATAACCTATCTTACACAGGGTGTATCTACAAATTTAAGATTACCCAGAAGATGAAATTTTTACCACAGATACCTTAATAATTTCTATAAATATCCTCCAAAGTGCAGAGTCTGAAACGTTACATAAATGTTTTTATAGGGAAAATTTCCGTAATGACTCAGTTCATGATGATTCTAGAACCCTATCTTGTATAGGCTGTATCTTCGAAAGTATAAGGCTTCAAGAGCTGAATTTTGAGCCAAACGTACCTTGATCCGTCTACTAAATATATTCCAATCCATTCCTTCAAAAACATTATAGAAAAACAATTATAGTGAAAATACCAAGGTATCTCAGATGTAGCAACGAAACCCCAAGACCTTGAGCTCTGATACCATATGTTAAGAACCAAATATCAATATACCATAGGAAACCTCAAAAAAAGTACTCAACGCCTTGAAAAGGAGATAATTTCAGATAATAAGCCTCTTAGAGGGGGAAACGTCCTTTTACCCCACTTAAATGTTCAAGTACAAGATGATTCAAAATGAAAAAGTCTCCTTTGTATATATAGGAGACTAGGAGGTATAATTACAACTAATGGCCTAAAGCCAACATAAATAAAATAACATTACTAATATAATATGCCCCAATTAAGGGGTAATGAGCCAATATTAGGGCTTAACAGAGAAGCATCTGTTAGAATCCAAGTCCAAAGATAACATCAAATATTTGTATAATTATTACAATTGGATGATACATCGAATTTTAAGGAAACAATTTCATCCTCATGACATGAAGTGCATGAGTGATGAAATGTATAATGACCTCCAATGAACAAAGAATGTTCGAACCAAAAAAATGCCTTAAAATCATCAAGAACAATCTTGTTCCAACAGCCAAGCCTGGGAATTTGGAACAGGTACCAGACGCACACAACTGCATAACTTCGTATGAAACGCACACAGTCACACAAGTTAGTAATGGACGAGTGTAACAATCAATATTGAATGCACACAGTCATACAAGTCGGTACCATATGAGCGTAACAAATGGGTACTGTGTGATCTTAGCAATGGGTACCAAATGATCTCAGCAACGGGTACCAGACAATCTCAGCAGTGAGTACTAGACAATCTCATCAATAGGAACTGTTATCATAAAGTCTGTTTGAACCATCCAAAGTAATTATAAATTTATTTGAACATCAAATATTCAATCCTAATTATTAATAAATCACCATAAATTATGATTAAACATTAGTTACGTCATGGGTACGTAATAATTGTTTAAAGGGCATGTCTGATGAGGAAACTAGGCAGAAAGTGCATCGATATTAGTAAAAATTGGTCAGTATATGGGCAAGATAAGGCAATTGGAGGTGACAAAAAGAAGGCTCAACATTTCCCCCATTCCTAATTCATTGCCTGCCCTCATGAAAAACTATTGAATTAGTCTTCAAAATTTCAAAACTGGTGTTGATCCTCGACCTTTCTTGAACATTAACTGCATGGTTTTAAGATATCCATCCTGGAAGCCTCATCCTTTAGCTCCCTCTTAATGACTCATGTATATTGTATTAGGCACAAAACTTTGTTCATCTTGGAAGAGACCTCATCATTCTCTCCATGTTGTTTGCAGTTATTTTCCTTTAGTTGTGTGTTCTCTTTATTGATATGCCTATCCAACACTTTATACTCCTCTATTTATTTCTTCAACCCTGCATTCTGTTTTGTTAGATTTTTAACTTTTAATTCCAACTGATGTTTGGTCAGAGAGTTGACTGCTTCATGTACTACTTTCTATGTTATCTCTTCCCTGGCTTCAACTTCTCTTCTTAAGTCCTTTAGTGTTTCTATCACTAATTCCTTTGCTTCACTAGTAGTCGCTACATACATTTCGTCTTGCTCTGGTGAAGTTGGAATTTCCACTGGATCTTCTGCAAAATAAGGGACATGAATAATTGGCCCCTACTTAACCATACTCCGAGTGGTTCTTCATCCTAGACATGCAACTTCCTCGGGTGTGCTAACAGGAACATGAATTTCCTCTTTAAACAATCTCCTCTTTTTCATTTTAGGCTCAGAACTGGGTACTGGACTTTGCTTGTCATGTGACTTCTTCACTTTTCCCTAGAGGGATTAGGTGGGGAGACTGACATTTGTTATGTTTTTTCACTCCTTGTTTTTCTACCAGAGGGTTTGGATGTAGGGGCTGGAACTTGTTCCTCTAGTGTACTCCTAGTCTTCCTGCTAGAGAATTGTGTTATAGCACTACCTTCATTGACTTTGGATTTCCTCTTGTGTTTGATTCTCAATTCAGGAGTCTTTTCTTCTTCTCCACCTTTTTCTTTAGGAATTTTAACAATCACTTCTGGAGTATTCTCTGCAATTTCCCAAACCTTTTCTTGAGGTGTTTCAAAAACTCCTTGTGGAATACTTTTCATAATTTCCCCAGCCTTCTCGTGAGATACTTCAACAATTAACTTTGGGACAGTGTCTGGAACTTTCCCAACATCATTCTCAAACCTCTATTTCTTCCTCTTTCTTGTACTAATTTGTGTTTTACTTTTCATGGATAGTTCTGGTTGAGTTTTCTTGATGTTGGATGATTGTTCCACTACATGTGCAAGTTGTTCTTCTAAAACTGTTGTCTTTCCTTTGTTCAATTTACTCACATATTGCGGTGAGATAGGGCCAATGAGATCGATTTTATTACTAATTTATGTCCTTTCTTTCTATTATCTCCCTTCTTCCTGTATGACCCTTTACTATGTTCCCTTGTTACACTCCCTTCTACAAAATTATAAGTCTCGTGAGAAAAGTTTTTTGTTAGGAATTTCTTCCAACTACTGTCTCGGTTTCTCAATTCATGGAAAACCAAGAGTTTCATCAACCCATGGTGATAAATATTGGTTTAGGGTTTATTGGATGAATACTTAACACCCCACCCCTCACCATCTTGTTCAGACTCTTCCATAAGAAATGAGGAAAGTCTTTGTATGGGCCTCCTTCAAAATGAAATAAAATCCTTAAATGATAAAGAAAGGTTATTGCATACCTCCCTTCACAAGTTAAAAATTTATGCAAGCAGACAAGCATTGTACAATATTCTTCTTGATCCAGCCTCTAGAGATACCTTTCGTCCAATCTAGGTATAGGTGCTTGGGTTTCAATAATTTTTTATAGATGCCACTATCCACGATGATGCCTTTGAAATACTTCTCTCTAGTGGAAGGTAACCCGGTCGCCTCAGCTATGGTATCTTGAGTAATTGTTAGTTTTAGGTCCCCCAATTAGACACTCTGTCCATCATAACTCTAGATGAAGGAACGAGATACCCCATAATGATGTCCTCTAAATGTTTCCAAGAAGGGAACCCAGCTAGCCTTTTCAAATTTTTCTTTGCAAGCTTGATACTCCTTCATTTCTCTATACAGTTGAAACAATGGTTCATTCCTGTCAACCCCCATGTCTACTTAAAGATGTGTTTTAAAACAAGTATTGACAACATAACCTAGGCAAGGGTTTGGTACTGGACGTAACACTATGAGAACAAGGTGATGAAAGCAGAGTAACAAGATAGTAGGAGTGAATCAAGTGGTGTATAACAGAAAAATGGTTAATTAATGCTCATTTGGATGGTGAAGCCATCCAAAAGAGCGTATATAATTAAATCAAGAGGACAATGGTCAATTCTTTGAAATTATAGTGAGGTAAGAAATAATTCATAAATTATTCCTCAAGATCGTGTTCACGAATAAGGTGACGATCATACCAACAAAGTAGTGTCACATCCCTTTCTTACTAGTTTCCACAATGATTATGATGAATGTGGGTGATGTGACTAAAACTCATCATTAGGTAGCATTCGACGTCATAATTTTAAACAACATGAGTTCATAGGAAGTGGTATAATCATATTTCTTTCATCATACAAATGAGAACTTTTGACAAGATATGCCAAACTAAATGATCACCTTATGAAGAGATTCATGTACATTATCATTGATTTTGAAATGAGGGAAATCATGAAGAACTTCGGAAAATAATTATATGAAGATTTAGTGACTCGAAATAACAAGGGAATATGAGGGTAACCATATGTAAAATGCAAAATTCATGTGATTTTTAATAAAAAGGAATAAACATTGAGTCCATACCTCTATATTACCTGGAATGCATTTGAACAATTGAAGCAATATTAAATGTAGAGAAATGTTACCAGAATCCCCTCGTCAATATCAAAGCACAAATTCAGTACCGAATCACCACAACACTATCGTTTTAGTACCAGACCAGTATAGAGGATTTGTTTCAGTACCAGACCAATGCAAAGAGATTTTGTCAGTACCGGACCAACACGAAGAATCAGTTTAGTACCAGATGAACACAGAGAGAATTTTCAGTACCGAATCAACACAAAGAATCAGTTTAGTATTAGATGAAAACATAGAGACTTTTTAGTACCGGACTAGCACAGAGAATCGGTTTAGTACCGGATGAACACAGAGAGACTTTCCCAGTACCAGATGAAATTTGCAAAAGTACCTGGAATATTGTAGGTTTGTTCTTCATGTCTAAACATGTTCTGAGGGTCAAGATGAAGTAGAGGTTGGTACTCACTAATACTGTATATGTATTTGTTCCTCTGAATGAGTCATGTTGAAAAGTTATAAACAACACACTAGTACAGGCAAATGGGAATGAAATTTTGAAAATGCAATGGAAGTATCATAAAATGAGGAAAAATATCCAATGATTGGGCTCCAAGCTCTATAACAAGAAGGCAACTATAGCTGGACATCCTCCTTAGAGGTGTAGAACCTTCTCTTTTTGGAACCAGACAAATCATTGTTTTCGTTGCCACTCCCATTTTGTTGAAAACAAGAACCTAACTACTACTGTCCTATGGTTTTTTATCGAGCCCAGATCAGTTAATTATCGTCGATATTTTCAATTTTTAGGAGTCTTAAAAACTTAAAGAAAACTCCTTATACTATCCTGTGGATTTTTCTCGAGCCCAGGTCAGTTAGTTCTCGTCGGTGTTTTAAATTTTTAGGAGTCTGAAAAACTTAAATAAAACTCCTTATATTGTCCTGTGGATTTTTCTTGAGCCCAGGTCAGTTAATGCTCGCCTATTTTTTTAATTTTTAGGAGTCTGAAAAACTTAAAGAAAACTCTGTATCCTATCCTATGGATTTATCTCAAGCTCAGGTCAGTTAATGCTCGCTGGTGTTTTCAATTTTTAGGAGTCTGAAAACTTAAAGAAAACTCCTTTTGGCTCCTTTCCCATGAGTAATCTACCAGGGTTGGGTAAATGAATAAACTCACCTGTGGGAGACGTCCTCCTTATTGCTTATCTACATGAGAATATAATCAACTTATGCCTTTGTCAGTAACACCAAAAAAAGAATCACTATCTAACACACACCTATATATACATGTATGTACAAAATTAATTCAAATCATGCAACAAAATTTACAATGGTGGTTTAGCAAGAGGGGAACCCCTCTTGCTTACCAATTGCATTTCAAAATTCTGAAAAACTTGTTTGATAAAATCTTCTTTAGACAGAGGCTTATTATATACTTTCAATCAATGCCCTTTCACAACAAAGGATGTCTGATATTCATCAATAGCCTTTATCTTTACTAAACCATTGTCATAAACTATGTCTACTTCATAAGGTCCCAACCATCGAGTCGACAATTTACCTTTGAAACTCTTGAACTTACTTTCATATAGAAGGGCCCAATCACCAGACTGAAAATATTTCTTCTTGATATACTTGTCATGCCATATGGTCCTTTGTTATTGAATAAGTGTAGTCCTCTACAGAGCATCTTATCTGATTTCATCAAGTTCATTTAGCTGCAGTATCCTCTATTTTTGGTCTTCATCCAAATCCATTCCCAATTGCATAGCAGTCCCGAAAGTTTTTACTTTAAATTCTATGGGAAGCAACACTTGCTTCCCATACACTAACTCATAAGGTGTATGGCATGTTGTGTTTCTCCAAGTTGTTCTATAGGCCCATAAGGCTTCAGGAAACTAATCCACCCAATATTTATGGTGTAACTGAATTGTCTTGGTAAGTATATCCTCTATCACTTTGTTGGTTGATTCCACTTGTTTGTTTTCTTGGGGGTGATAAGGTGAGGATTTCATATGTTTAATTTGATATTGTTCAGTAATAGCTTTGACCAGATTGGAGGTAAATTGGGTTCCTTAGTCTATCACTATTTCTCGAGGCACACCAAAATGGGTAAATATGTCTTCGAATAGAAAATCAACAACTGATTGTTCATTTGCAGAGTACAAAGCTTTATCCTCTACCCATTTAGTCACATAATATGTATAGACCAATATATACCTTCTTCTTCTAGACATGGGGTTGATATGTCCTACAAATTCCAAAGCCCATTTCTCAAATGGTTCAATTACTACTTGAGCTTGGAGAGGTATCTCATCACTTTCATCTGGTTTCCCCATCCTCTCACAATCATCACAACTGGACACATATTTCTTTTCATCCCTGAAAATGGTTGGCCAATAGTAACTTGTCTGTAGTATTTTGTATAATGTCCTCTTATAAGAAAAATGGACTCCACATGGGCCATCATGGCAGGTTTTGAAGATATCATACATCTCATCCTCCCATACACATCTTCTAATCACCAAATCAAGTATTGTACAGTATAGACAGTCATCATTCTAGATATAATTTGCGCTCAGTTGAATAATCTTCTGTTTTTCTCGGAGGGACAAATTTTGAGGTAATTTCCCTATTAGAAGATAGTTTTCCACATCTGCATACCAATGAATGTAAGTAGAAATAGAAAACAAACTTTCATCTAGAAAATTTTTATCCATTGGGGCATTATCACCTGTATAAATGAGTCTAGATAGGAAATCATCAACAAGGTTATATTTGTCAGGTCTATCAATGATAGTAATATTGAATTCTTGCAACAGTAGTAGACATATAGTAACTCTAGCATTTGTCACAAGCTTATTCATTAAAAATCTAATAGTTGAATGGTATGTGTTTACAAAAACCTCATACCCTGTTATGTTGTGTCTGAATTTATTAATGGAATGAACCACTGATAGGAATTCCTTTTCAGTGACAGTGTAATTCACTTTAGTAGGGTAGAGATTTTTGATAACAAAGTAGATAGCATAGGGGAGTTGATTTTCTCTTTGTCCTAGAATGAATCCCAAAGTAGTATCTGAGGTATCAGTGCAGATATGAAAGGGAAGATACCAATTTTTTCCTCTTAACACAGGGGCACTGGAAAGATTTTTCTTTAAAATTTCAAAAGAAATATGACATTTCTCATCGCAATGGAATTCAACCTCCTTTGATAATAATTTGAACAGTGGGGAAACCAAGTTTGTGTAATTTTGAATGAATCTCCTATAATATCCAGCATGACCTAAGAATTTTCTAACTTCTTTTTGTGATCTAGGGATTCTGATTTGAGAAATAATGTCAATTTTAGAAAGATCTTCCCGTATGTAGGTATCAAAAATATGATGACCCAAGACAATCCCCTCAGTGAGAATCATTCTAGATTTTTCATGGCTGAGGGAGAGATTAGTCTCTTTACACCTAATCAATACTTTCTCCAAATTGTCCAATGCTTGTTGAAAATCATCCCCATATACTGTGAAGTCGTCCATATAGACTTCTACACAGTCATGGGTTAAATAAAAAAAATGGCGAGGACAACCCTCTTAAAGGTGGCATGGGCATTACATAGCCTAAATGAGAGAACCCTATAAGCATAAGTACCCCATTGGAAAGTGAATGTGGTTTTCTCTTGATCTTCAGAGGAAATTTTGATCTGATTATACCCACTAAACTAATATAGGAAAGAAAAGTACCTCTTCCCAGACAAGGTGTCCAAGACATGGTCTATGAAAGGTAAGGGAAAATAATCTCTATAGGTAGCCTTGTTCATCTCCTTGAAGTCCACACAATTATCCATTTTCCATTCTTCTTGTGGACAATGACTAATGTAGCCACCCATTTTCTATATGAAATAGGGTAAATGAAATTGACATGCGTGCATTTTTGGAGCTCTTCTTTCACTATGTCTTTTAAGGTTGGGTTCATTCTTATTTGGGGCTTCCTAACATGTCTAATTTGATCATTGGTGTAAATATGGTGTATACAAGTATCATGGTGATTTCCTTTCATATCAGAGTAATCCCATGCAAAAGCCCGGACTGTCCTTGGATCATTTGGATAAATATTTGTTGTTGATCTGATTCTAGGCCAGAATTTATACACAGGTACTTCTTGGGACTGATTTCAACAGTCCATACATTTGAATTCTCTTCTCCACTTATTGATGATATAGTAAATAATGTAGAAGTGGAGGGATTCCAAACCTCTTGAAACTCAGGGATTAAAATATGTGTGAATTCTAGAAAAGATTGAGGATACTCAATGCATTTTGTATTGGCTAAAAATAGGCTTAAAATTTGTTCTTTAGTTTGTTCTTGAACTCCCTTTGCTTGTTCAAGTGTTAACATGATTTGAGCATAGTTCTCCTCCCCATAGGGATTCTCCATCCATACAATAACTTCAGTGGTTGGTTAGGCAGGAGGAAAGAGAACAAGTTTCTGACTGTGGGTTCCATTAGAAATTGTCATCTCCCCAGACCGACAACTAATAAATGCATCAGCAGTGGCCAACCAAGGTTGACCAAGAACAATTGGATGCCCATGTTTTAAGGATTTTGAATGAATTACCAACAAGTCCACAGGATACTCCCAAGAGGATAAGGTAATTATTACATCATCTAGGCTTCCTACTGGGATGATGACTGATTTGTCTTCCAATTCCAACAAGGTCTATGTTGGCCTTAAATGATTTAGTTGCAATGTACTCATAGTGTCAACAATCATAACATTTATTGTTGCTCCTAGATCGACAAGGGTATTTGAAAAATAAATACCATTAATTTCTACAGTCACCACTAGGTTTCCTGGATCATTATATTTGGATGGCATTTCTGATATAAATTTTGATAGTTGTCCAACCACTTTGATGACATGATGTTCCTTCCTCTTCTTTCCATGATTTTTGATGCAAAGATCCCTTATAATTTTAGCATAGATAGGAATATATTTAATGGATTGGAGTAGGGTAATATTTACACATACACTCCTTAGTTCATATTCTAAGTCATATCCTAGATGTGCCTTAGGTTTCTTCACAAGTTGCCTTTATGGATAGGGTGGAGGATTAGCTTCCTGAGGTACTTTTTATGGTTGAGGAGTGTGAAGGGGAATTTCCTCTTGTACAAGGATGTATTCTTCTTCATTAGGTTGGCCATCTATATGTTCTTCTTCTCTAATAACCACTGTAGAATTTGGTTTATTCAAGACTTTCCCAGATCTCAATTGAATTTCATTTAGTGAAGTAGGAGTTATTACATAAGTTGGGAAATTTTGTACTTCAAGGTTCTATACAGGTTGAGTAGGTCTATTGTTCGGATTAGGGATGGGTTGTGAAGGAATAGGGGTAGGCCGAGGGGGGTTTTGATTAGGTGCAGCTTGCATTTGTTGTTGTTGATTTGGGTTCAAAGGCAAGGTGAGTTGTTGTTGTAGATGGGAAGGTGGAAGTAAAGCAGGTTGATTAAATCCTGGTAACAACTGAGAGATATTTGAAGGATATTATTGGTAATTAGGAATAATTGGTGGTTGAAAAGGAAAATTATCATATGCAGGGCTTCTCCACCCTTGTTATGAAGGTTGGAATTGTGGTTTCTAATGTTTCCATTGAGAATAAGGCATTGAATGAATCCATTGTTGTTGTAGATGTTACGATTTTGTTGTCTCCATGCTCTCTTGGGGGGATATGTTGTTTCCTGAGGTTCTCCCCCTCCCTTAAAAATGGATTTTAGTCTAGGTAAAGAAAGGAACTCATTGGTAGGGTGATATTATAGACAAAGGCCACATATTTCAATAACATTAATAGGACATTCTTTTTCAATGTGCTTCTTCCTGCACCAAGGACAGAAAATTGCTAAAGTAGCATTTTATTCTTCTTGTTTCTTTTTTATTTTCATAGTGTCTAACTAGATGCTGATTGTATTTAGGATGTTTGTTTTGAAGTTTTCAAGTATATTCCCTAATTATATCCTTGTAACACCTCCTGGAGCAAGTTTGGTAGTTATGCCTATAAGATCCCTTACACTTTTTCCTGTTTTGGCTTGGCTGCGAGAGTACCTTTTATAATACTATGCAATGTCTACAAATGACTTCTGATATACATCTCCAGAACTCGTGAGGTTTAGTACCTCGATACATTCATACCTTATACCCTTTAGGAATATGGCCCTAACTATGGTTGTGTCTAAGGATAATTGTTTCATCTTTTGATAGTTATATAGGAACCTTTCTAGGTAATCTTCCAAACTTTCCTCCTCAGACAACTGCATTTTAAATGTGCCATTCCTAGCATCCCTAGGTCTGTAGTAATCCTGATATTTCTAGAGGAAGTTTTGTTTCATGCCATCCCAAGATAATATAGTGTGTTCTCCTAGGCTTATAAATCACCTTAATGTTGAGGCTTTAAGTGTGGCTGGAAAGAGTTTTAGTTTTTGTGCACTATCAGTGTAATTATAACTCCTACATAGTATATCAAACTCAAACAAAAATGAATCAGGATCTTTTGCTGACATACCATGGAAGTGAGGTAGTGATGACAACGAAATATTCTTCATAGCAACATCTCTGGTAATGTCTTATATTGGGAATCCAAATGTCTTGGTTTCATTGTTTGTATTTCCCTCTTCATCTGCCATATCTCCAAATAGCACATTGTAGGCTATCAGTGGTGTCTCCCCACTAAGTGATGGTTCAACCACTAGGTTGGTTGGTATATACAATTGTTCCAATACTTTGTGTGTTGCCCCAATGGAATATTCAAACTCTTCTACCACTACCTCTGTCTCTTTTCCAACTCTTCCTTCTGATTAGGTCGCCAATGCTTCCCTTCTTGTTTGTTTTACTATGTTTTAAATTTGAATAGTAGCTTCAGATTTGGTACATTTGGTTATAGTTTCGATTAGTTCCTTTGAACTCTCCCGTCTGATTATTTTTCCTACAGAAACACTATCTGAGTTAGTATGGGGTTTTTTTCTTGATTTTTCTGTAACTTTGTGGGGGGTTCTTGAATTTTCTGCAATTTTAGATGTAACAAATATACCTTTGTTATCTCTACATTTATGCATAAAAAAAATATCTAAATACTAAATCACACAAAATTCAACTCCTAAAGGTAAGAGGACAACCTAACTTTGGAGAAACCCCATTAAAGTGGATGTGTGGGCTCTTCCCTCAAGTCTTACCATATTCTTCCCACCCTCAGGTTTCCATTAAAACCACTCCAAAACCATAAAACAAATCTAATGCGAAACACTACCTATTACCGTTTACAACTCCCTAGAAACGATGCCAAAATGTTGGTGCAATTATATGTTCAATAAATTGCAATCATTTACTATGTCAATCTGGTTTCGTAATCAATAGAGTTGATGTGTTGTATGTATCGATAACATATAATTTTCTATGTCTGCTGAGTATAGTCTATGTAAGAAACCACTTTTGAAACTAAATAATTTGTTTCAGACCTTTCAAATAACACTCTATTTCACATACAATTCAAAATTCAGAAAGCAAAACTGATCAACAAATGTATAATTCAGAATTCTTTCTCAGGGGATGGATCTGCTCATTGTTGGCTCATGAAAGATAGAGATGAGCTATGATTCTATCTCTTGGGACAACCACACAAACAACCATTAACATTATGGAAATTTAACTGATCTTAAAAGAACTACCAGGTAGGGTAAAAACAATCCATTATAAGTGTATGTATGGTGAGAGATGGAGGTCTTAATTGTACCTATGTATGCAGAGTGTAACCTAATCAATTATGGGAAAGAAAGTTGAGTATGGTAGAATGCTCCATTACAGGCTCGTGTATGGTGAAAGATGGAGATCCAACCCATCCTTAGATTTGTAGAATGAAAACAACACTGTAGCATTTGTCTAGACAAAACATTAAAGAACTTAAATTGAATAATTTTCCTCGCATACTCACACAAAGATGTCAAATCATTACTCAGAGATATCACACACAAAAATCTATCTTATTCAAAATTACCATAAATCCAGAGGAACTGCTACCAAATTCATCACTGAAAAATACCAGAGAAGGAATTAAATGGTGTAATCAAAACATGAAAGTACTTTGTTCATACACACACACATGCAGAAAATTGGAATCATATTCACAATTAATTACAAAGAGGCTTACCTTAGTTGGGTCGGTGGCCCCTTGTCATACCAACAAGGTATCTCTTAATAAAACTTACAATAGAGAAGATGTAAACACAAACATATAATCTATAAACAAAAATTATATCATTGCTTCATAAAAATGGAGGTACAATCCACAGTCATTCTAGAACCAAACTTACAACATAATTGTGCTTTATTTTATTTCTCTATATCCTATTATCTACAAGGCTCTCTCTTTTACAGAGAAGCAATCATTACAATCCAAGTCCAAAGATAACATCAAATATTTGTATAATTATTACAATTTGATGATAGATCAAATTTTAAGGAAACGATTTCATCCTCATGACACAAAGTTCATGAGTGATGAAATGTATCATGACCTCGAATGAATAGAGAATGTTCGAACCAACAAAATGCCTTGAACTCATCAAGAACAATCTTGTTCCAACAACCAGTCCTAGGAATTTTGAATAGGTATCGGATGCACACAACTGGATAACTTGGTATCGGACACGCACGACCATACAAGTTGGTACAGGACAAGCGTAACAATCAGTATCGAACGCACATAGTCATACAAGTTGGTATTAGATGAGAGTAACAATCAGTATCGGATGCACACAGGCATACAAGTCGATACTAAATAAGAATAACAAACAAGTACCAGACGATCATAACAACAGGTATCGGATGATCTTAGCAACGGGTACTAGACGATCTCAACAACTAGTACCAAACGATCTCAACAACGGGTACCAGACGATCTCAACAACATGAATTGTTGTCATAAAGTCTACTTGAACCATCAAAAGTAATTAGAAATTTCTTTGAACATCAAATAGTCAATCCTAATTATTAATAAATCACCATAAATTATGATTAAACATTAGTTACATCATGGGTATGCATTAATTGTTTAAAGGGCATGTATGATGAGGAAACTAGGCAGAAAGTGCATCAATATTAGGAAAAATTCGTCAGGATATGGGCAAGATAATGAAATTGGAGGTAACAAAAAGGAGGCTCAACAAAGACCAAGAAATGAAGGCCTTGGTTATGAAGGTCAAATAAGGAATGAAAATATTAATTTTTTGAAAGGGGAAACATTGACAATAGATTAATCATCTCCAAGTAGTAGTAGCAGCAACAAACTAGGGGAAAAATCCACAACAATAAATCAAGTGCAGAAGTAGAAACAATGTCGCAGACATCGTGGTAGAACACGACATGCAAAGGAAAAAAGTTGGAACTTACATCCCTGCAGTATTTTTGTTCTTAAAAATCACAATCATCACAAGTGTTGGAATAGAGAAGTATCAAATCTTCACATATATGTACAATGTGGTTGGATAGATGTCCCTAAATAGAAGAATGTTGTTTTTATGTTGAAAATATTTTACAGGGTCAAGTCTTAAAATGTACAACAATATCTCTCATACAAAGTTCATGAGTTAGTTAGTCCTCCAAAATTCAATTAAACATGTTTAGGAAGAGTTGTCAGTGTATTGACTCATTGTTTTGAGTCAAATGAATCATAAGTATTCTTGTACTAGTTCTTGGTAAACCAAAAAACACTTTGTATTGATAGATGGAGGTATTTTGTTAGTTGAAACCAATTAATGTAATGAATGGTTCTTAGTAAGATGAAACCATTCAAGTTTGTAATGGTTAAAGGTGAGTCGAGGAAAACCCTAGGTATAATGTAACGGTTGAAGGGTAACCCATAGAAAACCCATGGGAAGGTCAAGGTTAAGATAAAGAAATACTTTATATGAATATGATGCAGTTTAGATGATTGAATCAAAATCCATAATTATCAAATAAATATGCAGCTCATGTTAATATAGGACTACAACGACAATTGAAGAAACATATGCAAATGAAGAAGACAAAATATGATGCAGATGAAGAAGACTAAAGATGAAGACAACTCAAGACTTCTAGATTGAATCACAAGTAGTAAATAAGGGAGATTATGAAGGAATAATTCATACTTATGATATAATCATTATATTATTGAAAATATACGTATTCTAGAATTCTATGTATGATCAAAGATGAGGACAATGAGAGAAGTTAGGGATGTACATAGCACTAGAATCAACTAAGATATTTATGGATATATTAATGGATATATTGTGGATATATTTATGGATATGGTTGTGCCAATTAGCTATACTAGACTAGAATCACAATTCTCTATAACGAGCCCTCATATACTGTATTATTATAATAGAGTCATGTATTATTATTGTACATTAATACAATGTGATCTTTGATGGATATTTTCTTTGATGGAATATTGAGAGGGGGAGGTGAATCGATATGAGAACTTTTATTACTTTCAACCACAATATGTAATCATTAATATCATCAACAATACAATATCAATGTATCATGAGAAATATAAATTAATAGTGCACAATAAACAACCACATATACACAGTACACTAGAATTTATGTGGAAACCCAAATGGGAGAAAACCATGAAATGATTTTCTTATATATAAAAATAATACATTCATTGGAAGTACCAGCTTCCCAATTCTCTAGATACAACTGGAAGGAGGATCCAACCCCCTATTTATAGGCTCCAACCTGAAGGAAGCTACAACTCCCTGAATTCTTTGGCTCTAACCAGAAGGAGGCGACAACCCCCTAATTTTCAGGCTCCGACCTAAAGGAAGCTCCAACTCCCTTTTTTCTTTGGCATCAACTAGAAGGAGGCTACAACCCAATTTCCTTGCCTCGTTTTATCGCCCTTAAATATAAATGTACCTCAAACTGTCACTATCACAATCACTTCCACTGTCTCATCAACATGTCACTGTCACTAATACTCAACATCAATGAAACCATATCTACTCACATGGATCACCAAGAACATCTCTCAACCAAGAACCCAACATCACCAATACATGCCTCAAGCATGTACCATAACATTACCAAGACATAACCTCAAAATATCCATATAAACATACCTTTAATCTTGTAGAAACCTTACTATATCAGATCTTAGACCAACCTGGAACAAGCATCCCCTTTACTTTACCTCATCCTTGCTACCTCAGGTTCACCAATAGATCAAGTGTTCACTAGATATATATTCAATGAACTTGTATATATGAATGAGAGACTCTTGATGTGTATTTATACTCTTCCATGTAACTACTTTTCAACCATTTTACCCTTAATTAGTTTCTTTTTGTAACCACTTTAACCTTAATTAATTTCTTGTTACAACTATTTTACCCTTTTTACTAATTTTAGGGTAATAACTATATTACCTTTTTTCCTAATTTTAGGGTCATAACGATTTTACCCTTTTTTTAATTTTAGGGTCATAATTGTTTTACCCTTTTTCCTCATTTTAGGGTCATAACTATTTTACCCTTTTTCTTAATTTTAGGGTCAACCTGTACTTTCTTGTTACAACCAGTTTTCCCTTTATTAATGACTTTGTAACCTTTTAGGGATTCTTAACCATTCTTCAAGGCTTGCAACTTCATGAGACCATAACTAATCAACCGTGAGGAACCACGTGGTGTACCACCTACCGTTAGAAACAACATCATGAGAACTATCCATCCATGAGTATGTTACCTGCATTTACATTTACATTTACATTCAAATTCCTCAAACAACTTTTGGTTCCATAACCATACCTTCAGGGCTTACATAGTTCTTCAATGGTTGACATCAATGACAACCAATATTTCAACAATACCCTCCTTTGGCATTGATGGAAACACTAATGGCATGGAAACACTTATTCTCATGTGTATGCTCCCCCTCTGACCATACCTCCCCCTTTGACCATCACTCCCCCTATCTCATGAATTTGTTATTTCTCTCTATTTCCATGCCTTTGTTCTTTCTCTCCCCCATTGACATCAATGTCAAAGGGAATTCTCCTTGGGGCTGCTCCCCCTATATACAAGCCTATAATTTATCTTCATGGTGCTAACTTGAAATCTCAAAACATGTCCAATTACTTGAATCACATCAAGTCTTGACATTTTCACATAGATTAAGATACCAATCATCGATCTGTAGAGTCTCTAATATCCATCCTTAGATTTATCATCCTTTCTCAACATGCAACTGGTATGCATAGGAGTACTTATGGGTTTGCAACTTTCCATTCCAAACTTTTTTAGCATCTCTCTGATATACTTGGTCTGGGATATGAAAATACCTTTATCACACTGACATATATGTAATCCAAAAAATAAGGTCAACTCACCAAGCAAAGACATTTCAAACTCATTCTGCATGTCTTTGGAAAACTTCTAACTCATTGTGTCATCATCACTTCCAAAGATAATGCCATCTACACAAACCTCAATTATCAATATATTGTCTCAATTCACTTTTATGTAGAGATTTCTATCTGCATTTCCCTTCTTGAATCCTTGTTTTTGTAGACACCTGTCCAACCTTGCTTTGTTTATGGTTACCTATCCATCCTTTTTCAGTTTTTTTTTATGAATACTCACTTTGTACCAATCACATTCTTGTCCTTCGGCCTTGGGACCAGTTCCCATGTTTCATTCTTCTCTATTTGATCCAACTCTTCTTCCATAACCTTGATCCAGTGTTCATCATTGTTGGCTTCTTCAAAACCGCTTGGTTCAACTGTGGATAACCATGTTAGGTGCCTTTGTTCTGGTGAATGTATTCTTCTTCAGGTTTCAACTCCTAGATCTATATTCCTGATAATTTGTTATGGTGGATGTTTTTTCTGCACTCATTGGCTAGGTGTCTTGGGAGGTATTTGAATATCCTACTTATCATATTCCTCTTGCTTTGCTTTTGCTACTTTTCTTCTTCTTTTGATTCTTCTTCTACTTCTTATTCTTTCAAATTTTCTTCGTTATCCTACTTTTATGAATCTTTGTGTCCTTCTTTGATCTTTCATTCATTTGTCTCATCAATAGTTACATTGATACTTCCCACTATTCTTTTAAGTATTATATTGAATCATTTGTATGCTTTTCTTTTTCTTGATTACCCAACCAATATTCCCCTATCAAATCGGTAGTAAAATTTTCCAATCTTCCCATGTTCTCTTTTGATATAGCATTTGCTTCCAAATACTCTAAAATGATTCACAGTTTCCGGTCTTCCTTTCCATAACTCGTAGGGGTTATTATCACTGTTACTTCTGAGAATTCATCTATTTAGGATATGAACTATTGTATGAATTGCTTGTGCCCATTATATGTCACCCAACTTGGAATCTTTCAACATAATTTTGACCATTTCCTGTATTGTTTTGTTCTTCCTTTCAACGACTCCATTTCTCTTAGGTGTCTCGGCTGCTAAGAATTTCCTTTTTTTTCCATGTTTTCCACAGAAATACATGAATTCCTTTGATGTAAACTGTCCACCATTGTCTGATATCAAACATTTGATTTTCAAGTCTATCTCAATTTCAACCATCTCTTTGTATATCCTGAAGTGTTCAAATGCCTCTGACTTTTTATTGAGAAAGAAAACCACAGTCATTCTTTTGTAGTCATCAACCAGTATCATAAAGTATTGTTCACCATTTAATCCCTTTGTTCTTGTCGGTCCACATAGGTCGATATGTACAATTTCTAATGGCTTTATCGCAGAGTAATCTTTTGATTTTATCTTGGTCCTGGTTTTTTTCCCTGTAGACAATGCTTACATATATTATTTGTTGGCTTTGAAATCTCGGGAATTGTTTTTATTGCTTCATTTTTGTTGATTTTGACAACATTATCAAAGCTCATGTGACCCATTCTTCTGTGCCAGAGCCAACTTTCATTTTCCTTTCCTAAGAAAATTTTTCCCTTTCCAATTTCATTCAAGACATATATGTTGTTTGGGGTTCTTATAGCTATAGCCACCAACTTGCTTGATCCTTCTTTCCTTATCTCACATTTTTCTGAGTCAAACAAAAGTTTGTTTCCTGGACCAGACATTTGACTTACACTTAGTATATTTTGATTTGTATCTTCGACCAGTAGAACATTTTATGCTTTGGCATCTTTGCTTCCAATCTTAATTGTGTCTCTTGCTATAATTTTGGTTGAGTTGTCATTGCCAAATGAAACTGATCCATATCATTCCTTCTTCATAGTTAGAAAGATGTTCATGTCACCTATCATATGCTTTGAACAACCACTATCAACATACCACCCATTTTTCTTGCGTTGAGACTGTAGAGAAAGCAAGAATTATTTAGTGTTGAATTGATTAGGCTTCCTTCTCCATATCCTTTGTGGTTCATGTTTATGACTGTTGATATTATTCTTTGGTTCTCTTGGAGGAACAATTTATCTAAAATCTTTGTCCATGTGTCTAAAATTGTTGCAAGTGTAGCACCCTACTTCATTAATCAATGATCTAAAATTTTTGTAGTTTTTTTTCTGTGTTTCATGAGGCCTTCTTGGATAACAAGTATTTGAGTAGTCTTCATAGTTTCTTCTATTCTTGGCATAGGCTCTATAGTTTACATATTTGTTCCCAGAATTGTTATATGAATAATATAAAACAAGAAAAATAGTTTGGTACCTCGAGGTGGAAGATATTTTGAATGGCACTGATCTTATGAATTATTCTTCTTCTTGAGGTCTTTCTATTGTTGGTTGTTGTTGATTCTAAAATTTGAATCCTCTAGGTGGTGTAGTTTCTCTATGCTCTTCTTCTTGGATCTTCTTTACTTATTCCTCCTTAGGATAACCTCTGATTATTTCTACATAGATTCTTTGTTCTGATTCCTGTTCCATTGTCTTGGAGCTCTAACTGTACTCAGTATGCATTTGGTTGTATCCTATCCTGGACCTTTCATAGTATGGCCTTTGACTGATGATGATCTCATCCAATATTTTGGTGTTATTCTGCTACACATATTTCTTCTAAAGATATTTTCTTAGAGTGACTATATTTGCTTCCAAGCTTTCAATCATATTCTCCTTTTCTTCTAATTGACTTATAAGTGCTTCTTCAATTCTTTTGTCTTCTTCTACCTAGATTTTTAACTTTGTGATCATCTGCTCGACCTCTTCTGAGTTGGAATTCTGAGATCCTTCTTTCATCTTTAGTTTTTCCTTGAGTGACTTTTTTTTCTTTCTTTCTTTCCTTAGTTATTTTAAGGAACTAATTAATTATGCTCTGAGATCGATTTTTCCTTCTTCTTCATAATCTTCTTCATCATATTATACTTCCATGAAAATTACTCTTTCTGAATCACTATCACTATAATCATCTTTGTATGATGAGGAAATGTCTTCCATTGATTAGAAATGTTTCTTAAAGAATTTATTTTTGTTTCTTCTCTTGTCTCCTTTTTTTATTTTTATTTTTCTTATTAGGATATTATTCTTCATTGCTATCTTTATTATTAGCATAAGGACATTTAGAAGAAAAATGACCAATACCACCACAATTAAAACAATTCAATGGAATCATACATTTGTACTTGTCGATTCCTCTTTTCAACTTTCTTACAAAGTTTGTCATTTCTTCATCTTCCTTTGAATCGTCATTGCAACTACAATATGGTTTTGACTCTTTCTTGTTCTTCTCCTTTATCTTCTTGGATTCCTTGAACATTGCTTCCTTTGTGACTGGGTTCTCTTTCTCTTTCCTCATTTCATTGGCTATGAGTATCCCATGTAGATCATCCATACTCAATGTAGCTAGGTCTGTTCTTTTTTCTAGGGATAAAATCTTTGGATCAAATATCATTGGTAGACACCTTAGTACCTTTTGAACAATGACTAGTTTTTCCATTTCTTCTCCCAAACCTTTAATAACATTCACCATTTCATCAACTCACATTAATTAGGCTACAATGTCTTCATCTTCCTTCATCTTTAGTTGATCAAATTGACCTTTGTATGTTTGAATCTTGGCTCCTTTGAATTTGGCATCTCCTTCGTAAATATTCAGAAGTTTATCACAAATATCCTTTGCATTGTCGCAATGCATGATCTTGACAAATGTTGAATCAGTCATACTGCTCAGAATGGTTCCTTTAGCCTTTGAACTATTTTCGTTGAGTTTCTTTCCATATTTTTGAGTTGTGGGAATGGTTGGTGTTGTATATCCATATACCAATGACTACCAAACATCAAATCCTTGTGCCTATTAAAAGGGTTTCAACATTTTATTCCAGAAGGCATAGTTATGACCATGAAATACTATTGCTCCAATATTAGCATTGTTGGCATAGGAGCAGACCTAGGGTTCAATTCTTCAACCACCCACCAACAAAACCCTAACCACTAGCCCTTCTAGCAACACCTGCGAAGAAGGCGAAGTCTCACCCGAGGTAGAGGAAAGGGGGGTTACAAGACTCAGGTGTCTGTAACCAATCTAGGACATAGATTTTTTATTATAATTACTTCACAAAGTACTTAAGAAAAACAAGCATTAGTTTATCATGTTTATTCACATTGCAGAACAAACCCTAAGAATATATTGGCGTAGTAATACTAAAAAATACACATCGCACTTAGCAGCATAAAGTAGATCTAGCACATTAAGCATAAATAAAGAAATAAGCATTCATATATCTATCTATCATACATAACCATCAGTGCACTAAGCATAAATATCATAGCATAAAGAAAACCATCAACACATGATATATGTGGTTCACCCTAGTGTGGGGCTACGTCCACCAACGGATTCTTCTTCTTTATTAGTCTCCAATCTCTTACATTCTTTTTCTCCTATGCACTAAGCCACGGAGCCAAGCTTCACATCAGATAGGTGATTTGTGCACTAAGCACTAGATCCACCTTCCAAAAATCAAGCCAAGGCATAGAGCCAACTCCTCTACTAATCACAGAGCCTTACATACACAATATGTTGCACTATGCAACCCAAAACTACTTGCCTCTTGCACTTAGCTACTTACACCCCTTACATTACATTCTTACACTTATTTATACTTTTACATTCACTTAAAAAAGGCCTAATCATGGGTAAAACCATGGGTCGACATCCCATAAACCCTAATGAACCCCTTGTTGGGTCCACAAATCAAGTGAGATCCAGCGATCTCAGCTCCGCCTGGGCACTCCATCTTCGACTAGCCTGTCGAAGTCCCAAAAGGTGGTCAACCCTGACGAATGTTTCCTCAAAACTTGGTCAAGGGCCAACAAGACCCCAACACTCACTTGTGACTCATCCCAAGTCACTCATATTATCACTGATTCGAAGGCCTCGAGTTGCCTCGACTTGTTGCTTCACCTGAGATTCCTTCTAAATGAACTCCTAGATCATTTTCTCTGTAATAGGCCCTTCAAGGTGTTGTTCCACTGTCGCAACCACTTGGTCCAGTTGCGAACCTTGTCCTTCAATCTCTTCAAACACCATGCAGGCTTCTCCCTACATCGGTTGTAGCCTCTGTGTGACTTCCATTACTCTTCCATGGATGGTAGTAATTTGTTGCTAGGCCATGCATTGTTCTTGTGATCTCTTCATTATCTCAACTGCAGTGAGTGACTTCATCTACGCCTGAACTGTCAGTGCCTTCTGCTGCACTTCCTATAACTGCACTTCCAAATTCCTAAGATCTAGATCTTCCGTGAGGCATTCATAGGTCTGCAGGCTTCTATCGCTCATCTATTTGCATTCTAAGGTGAGGGCTAGGATCCTTTCGAATACACTCTTAGCAGCTTCCTCCCTCTGGTCATGCACTTCCTGTGGAGTACTTGGTATTGTTTATATCTCCAACTCCATTACCCTTTAGTGAAGTTGTTGGATGGCCTCAGCGAACTTCATCACTTGAACCTCGACTGCCTCATGTTCCTCCTGTGCCAATCCTAGAACAGAGCAAAGTGCTTTGCTCATCACTTCTTTGACTGAATTCTTCTCTACGAGCAGTTGGTCCTTCTCCCTCTGTATCATTTCTTTTTCTTCCTCAAGCATTTCCTGAAACTCATCTCTCTCATTTTCATAAGTGGTTGCATAATACTACGCAACTTGTAGTTTCTCTAAGACTTCCTCTTTCTCTTTCTTCAGAGCTTCTATACCCTTCTCCTTCTCCTCTTTGACTCGATGAAGTCAAGCCTCTATTGCATCTGCAAGTCTTCGAAGTTGGGCTGGTGTTGGTCTCTAAATATGTCCTAAAAACAACCTCTATGCATCATCCGAAGGTAGGCACTGGCATAAGCATTTTGCTTGTTGCCTACGTAGGTTCTTACCTTCCATTTTAATACCCAATCCTCCAGAGATGCAACACCTGTAAAGGAACAAAAATAGAAAAGGGAATGACAGTTGTTCTATTCAATTGAACGACACTTCTTGCAAAGGGAACAACAATCGTAACAAAGGAATGACAGTCATTACATTGGGCTGAACTAATGAGGAATTAATTGAATTGTAGTATTTTCCCAACTATCTAATTTTTCAACCCGGTGTTTGTAAACTGACGAAGCACACACAAAGTATATGCAAGATTGAAGCAAAAATAATATAATCTAATGTTTAAGCTACGACTGAAATTGAATCATTAATCTAATGCAAGAAATTGAAACACACGGCTTGGAATTGAATTTCTACAACCTACGAGTGAAATTGAATCATTAATCTAATTCAGGAAATTGAAACACACGACTTGGAATTGAATTTCTACCAACTACGACTAAAATGAAATGGCGTAAATGAAACTAATCTAGGAATGGAGAACTACATGAAGGAAAAGAAGATACAACATGTGAAGAGTTGAATGACACAACAACATATGTGAGCTCATGCCAATGAAGTAATCTTACATTACAATAATCAAATCAATCTTCATAACAAAATAATGAAAGCATGGAAACCAACACTATGAATCAAATCTAAGAATCCCTTTCTCTTTCAAATCCTAATGACTACCATTAATGACTAGTCTAATCGAATTCTCATGAAGAGAGAGCACTCTCTTTTATACATGAGAGCTTTGGAAATAAGATAAGCATCTCATAATTACAGATCCACTATTCTCTCAACTATTTTCCATTATTACAAAATATAATCCCTTTAATCCTCACACATATCTCTCATACATATTGTATAAGATATTCCAACCAAATATCCATGATCTTCTCCTTGGAATAGGCTTGAATTATCTCCTCAAATCTTGAAATGGTGGAGGCAGTATTCAAGAAGTCCTTTTGAATTGATCCTTCTCATATTCCTACACATTATAAAGCTCACACATTTTTGAGATATATATGAAAACATGTCAATTTTCTAATATTTAATCACAAATTCCCCTTTTAATACTAAAATGAATAAAGTGGAGAATAATAAGGTGAAACCCAAGTATATTTATGGAAATGATATCGTGAAAGGTTAATGGGGCGATGAAATGTGGAGGATGATGAAGGGAAAGGTGGATGAAAATATGACATTTTTGAGGCCCAACATACCCCCCAACTGAACTTGTTGCATGTCCTCATGCAACCATGCATGGATCTTCTCAAGAAATTTTGGCATCTGAATGTTCGGCTTTGAGTGATGATAATGAATGTTTCTAGGATGGGATTTACATGAGTAAAAACTATAATTTTCTTATGGTTGGTTCTTGTGTGACAACCATGAATATAAAGAATGTTGGTTCTTGTGTTAACAACATTCATTTCGTTTATTTTTTCTCTTGTTGTTATGATAATAATTTGCCCATATTCTTACTGGAAAATATATGCTATCAAATGTGCATAAGGAAACATCACTGAGTATAAGAAAGCATTTTTTTATATCTGTGAATCATGCCAATATGTATATCAATGCTTATAAAGAAAAGCGTAATAGAGTATCGTTGGAAAAGAAATGTTGGTAAATGGTAAGTGAGAGGAAAAATGGAATGATGGTAGTGAAAAAATGGAGTAATGATAGTGAATAAAGTCCCCTACCCCCCAACTGAATTGGTTTCATGTCCGCATGCAACTGGAATAAGTCATATAAGGGAAAAGGAAATGGAGCTTGGTGAGGGAATTTTCCAAATTATTCATTGCTAGCAGTTAAGGAATTACACGATTAAAGTTTAGAAAATAGCATACCTCCACTTACACAAAATGTTGATGAACTATGCAATAGGAATATGGCTGATGCGGCTGTTGGAGCATGGAAGATGTCACTGTTGCAGGATCATGAAAATGTAACTACGAATGTTGTAGCTGCAACTATTGTATGTTGGATCAGATAATGTAAATTGGAGGAATCTGAACTACAACTGAATGAATCATGGAAAATAGGAAGTATGAAAGTGGAATTGTAGTAATCTCAGATAGTTGAAGTCATGCTACTGTAATTGCTAAGGAAGTCAGGAAAAAGTGTATAGTCTTCACCTGCTGCAACCCAATGGTACAATTATAATCATTCTAATGGATGTGTCGATGTCGAGCATGAAGAGAATTCATTGGATTACCGACCATTGATGAATTTCATTAACCAATGCGAGGCAAACTCACCATTGATGTCAATGAGTGCCAAGGTATCCGAGTACATCTTGCAAAGTGCGAATGAATGAGTTGATGTCGAGCCATTTGCATGATCTGAGGATCAAGGTACATTGATGTATTCCCATGATTGTCAGTGAGAGAACTTGTCATTAAGGCATGCAAGCCTCTAGGTACTCAAAAGGAACTCTAGTCTATATCCAAGATAAGGTGTTGAGGTTGATGGGGCAAGACTTGCTGAAAGGTGGGCCTTAAGGAATCCCACATCAGTCAACGCGAGTTTGGAAAAATATTGGTAGGACTATAAATGAGAATATATCAGTAGCAACAATGTTTATGGAAAGGCAGTGTAGTCATGGAAAGGGAGCTAGATAGTTTTATTGACAAGGCAAAATGAGCTGAAAAATATAAAGATATGTATGTGACTCGGAAAGATAGGCATGTGCGAAGTCATGAAGGATAATTCAATGGAATATGGGCTTCAACACAGGGATGAACAATCTTCTTTGAAGGAGAAATGGGGGAGAACATTCATGACGCAAATGGGTTTATGAAAAGGTTTCTGTGTAACAACAAATGTCATGATGTTTATGATGGGTAACAACTCCTTCAGGCAGTCAACAAAGCATGATTTTTTTGGAAAAGTTTTTATGATTCTTCAAAATCACTTCAACAACAAGATGTGATCGGTTGCGCACCTGAAAAAAAAACTTTGTACAAATCCTGCATAAAAATTGTGAGATGTTCGAAGAAAAACATAACATGTAGAAAGAAGTACAAATACGGAAAAGTAAAATAAATAAGATGTGTTTTTATACCTGTTTCCGTGGCCATTGCATGCACGTTTGTTTCATGTTGATTGCTTGCTAAAGTGACTCTGAGAAACAACTTAGCTTAAAAAAAACATTACTTTGATATTGTTTTCAAGAATTATTTGAAATGTCCATTTGCTAAAAAAAAGTTTTTTTTATGAATTTGACCTAATTTTTTTTTAATTATAATAAAACAAAGCAAACTAAAATAAAATTCTATAATAAAAAAAAACGATAAATAAAATTATTTTTATGATTATTATTTTTTTTTAATCACTCAAAGTTTGTATTGGTTTTCATTATACTTATATCAAGATCATATACATACTTAATGGAGCATTATTAATTTTATTATGAGATAATAAACAAAAACTGGAAGCTAAAAACAAAAGGTTCTCAACCTAAACTACAAAACATGCCTAACCAGACACTAACAAGCTCAGCTTAGGCCAATGTGATCAACCAGTCCTAGAACGAGCATATTCCTCTTTTACGGATTTTGTAACACGATGCCAGAGAAGCAGGAGCTTCGCGGGAGTTGGCCTTCCCATATGCATTGAAAAATCAATTACATACATCCCACCAACCGACATTGTTCTGCACTGAATACATAACCGCATCACCAATCCAAAAACACTCATCGGTAAGATCAAGGGAAACAAAGTATGGGACGCAGGGAGCCATATTTAGTTCACAATTTGCGAAGGTGAATCCTTCTTCACCTTTTTCTCACTGTTGCCAAAAGAATGACGCGCATCACAACCTTGGCCATCACCATTCTCAATATCTCATGAAAACCCTGATATGGTGATACTTATTACTGATTACCCTTCTTTCTCGATCATTCGTCTACTTACCATTCCACCCGTCTGAAGAGATAGACCAAATCCAAAGAAAACGTATCCAATCGACCCTGCGTTTATAATACTTAGGATTTTCCTACCCTCCAAACTGTTGCGCGTTCATACGCATTGACTTGCCATTGTTACTCAATCAAATCCCACTCGATTACCAAACACAAAAACATACCTTCCTATGGTTTCTCATGTGCAATTATGTGCTCGCACGTTGGAAAATAGAATCTATCCACAACAAAATGAACGACGTTTGGTTCCATTTTAAAGAATACAACAAGTTCATAGATCCACAATGGACATGTCCCAATCAACCCAGCGTTGAAAACACTGGTGTCCATCATGGAAAACTCATAGTCCTTGTTGAGAATGCATGTTTTGTTAGAAACATACTCGAGCATATCGTTTTCAATTTTTGGGAGTGCATGGAGGCTGACAGCTTGGAAATAAGATCACCAATCACCGTTAAATATTGTTGCAAATCAATCAAATTGGATTTAGTTTTGCAACCCCCGACAGAAAATTTTCTTTATTAGTTGAATATGAATCCAAAAATAGATTTCAAGGGATATGCTGAGAAAAAAATGGATCTGCTTACCTCGTTGATCCCTCTCAACATGAACTTACCTGCACATTCCTTTAGTCATTTATTCCAGTGCGCCTTTATCCTGTTGAGTTCTGCCATGCAACCTCAATGTGTGCTATGCAATTGCATTTGACCGAGTGAAGTTGCATATCTTCTTCAGTGTTGTTTTCTTTATTTCCATTACAGTTGTGAGTAATATGCAAGAAAATATTTCTGCACAGTGAAATAGTGAACAATGATAAACAATTTCATTTTAACCAAATTAATTAGGGTCCCGTGCTAATGAAGGCTGGTTGAAAACATGTTATTGACCGCTTGCATCTTTGATCCCCTACTGAGGGCCAAGGGACAGAAAAAAATATAATCTCAGACCTACCTTCATCAACCTACCTTGTTACCTACCTTCAACCTGTGAATTTAAAATTTATGATATTTTGTTCATTGCAGGGTTATCTCGAGGCATATACAGGATAAGAGACGAAGGAAAATCTGAGCTGGAGTGACAGGGATTCATGAATACCGACAGGAATCAGGGCTCCTCTTTCCATTCGGGAATACATAGAAAGTATTTTTAGATGAAACTACTTCGCGCTATGGTGAGTTTTTAACTCTCTGTGTAAGGTCATATCTTTTTATCCGAGAGGGGAAAACCAATGATGCTTGCTTTTCTATTAGTTCATTCGCTTATGTATAACTTGTTCAGTGACTAGTATTTTCTCCCATGCCAAATCTCTCCTTTATTTATTTAATGTACTTACTATTTTATTGCCTTGATTTGCAGAGGGAAGCGCATTTTTTTTTTATTTCTGTATTTATCTTAAAAAAATAAAAAATGATTTCACAAATTTGTGAGCAAATGGAAACAAACTGTAGACGAAAAATAGATTAGGAATTTTTTTCTTTTCGTCAAGCAATTAAAATCAATCAATCATCCTACTTTATGATCCTCATGATCGCATGAAGCATAGAGGAGAGCATACTTGTTCTAAAAAATAAAAAGACTTGAAAACAAAATCCTACCTACTCTATGCTAATTAGATTTAACAATTAGCTACATGTAATTAAACTTCCAATGGAGCCATTCACGTAAAAATAGTAAAACTATGTTCATTTTCATTTTCATAAATGAGAATTGGAAATATATATGAACGTGGGAAATTAGTTGTTGAAACTGTGAATTAAAAAAATAAAAATAAAAAGTAAATGGATCTAACCTAGTACTCGCTTGAAACCATCGTTCGATCAGGTTTTCCTAGGCATGTTGTTCCTCGCTCATATCATGTTGTAACTCCTCTTCATATTCCTCGATATCTTTTTCAATCAATTGTTCGTCATCAGATGCATAAGAGTCTTCATATGTTGGATCTTCAATTGTTTCTGGAGGAGTATTCGAATCTTTGATCCTTGTCAAGATCTCCTCTTCCTAGGAAGAGGAAATCCTGACATCTTCCAGGATCTGAGTGAGTAGTTCCAAGCTGACATTCATTATTAAACCATGTTAAAAAAAAAGGATTCTTACAGCACCCAAATCAAAATGAAAAACTTAATTAAAAACACTCTTGCTAAAACATAAAAAAATTACTCTTCACAGATGTAGAAATTAAACGCTCTTGATAGTTGGTGGGGATAGTGAGGAGTCTCCTCTCACGAGATTCTATGACCCTTAGAACCAACACATGTAGATCACACTTGTAGAAATTAAACACTCTTGCATAAATTGAAATTTGCAGAAATTGAAATTACTCTTGCGGAAATTGAAATTTGCAAAATTTGAAATTACTTTTACCTAGTTAGCAGGGAGAACATGAGGAGTCTCCATTCAAGTAGCTATTAGGACCCCTTACCAACACATCTAGATCACACTCGCATGAATTGAAATGAAAAATAAACTAATACCTCAATCCATCATTCTTCCCCAACAACGGCACCAAAATGTTGGGCTCTAAAGATGTCCTAAAAACAACCTCTATGCATAATCCGAAGTTAGGCACTGGCACAAGCATTTTACTTGTTTCCTACATAGGTTCTTACCTTCCATTTTCAATACCCAATCCTCTAGAGATGCAACACTTGTAAAGGAACAACAATCATAAAGGGAACACCAGTTGTTCTATTCAAATGAATGACACTTCCTGTAAAGGGAACAACAATCATAAAAGGGGAATGACAGTAGTTACACTAGGCCGAACTAATGAGGAATTAATTGCATTGTAGTATTTTCCCAACTATCTAATTTGTCAACCCGGGGTTCGTAAACTGACAAAGCACACGCAAAGTATATGCAAGATTGAAGAAGAACTAATCTAATCTAATGTTTAAGCTACGACTAAAATTGAATCATTAATCTAATGCAGGAAATTGAAACACACGACTTGGAATTGAATTGCTATAACCTACGACTGAAATTGAATCATTAATCTAATTCAAGAAATTGAAACACATGAATTGGAATTGAATTGCTACAACCTACGACTGAAATGAAATGGCGTAAATGAAACTAATCTAGGAATGGAGAACTACATGAAGGAAAAGTAGATACAACGTGTGAAGAGTTGAATGACACAACAACATATGTGAGCTCACGCCAATGAAGCAATATTACATTACAATAATCAAATCAATCTTCATAACAGAATAATGAAAGCATGGAAACCAACACTATGAATCAAAGCTAAGAATCCCTTTCTCTTTCAAATCCTAATGACTACCATTAATGACTACTCTAATTGAATTCTCATGAAGAGAGAGCACTCTCTTTTATACATGAGAGCTTTGGAAATAAGATAAGAATCTGATAATTATAGATCCACTATTCTCTCAACTATTTTCCATTATTACAAAATATAATCCCTTCAAATCCTCACACATATATCTCATACATCTTGGATAAGATATTCCAACCAAATATCCATGATCTTCTCCTTGGAAGAGGCTTGAATTATCTCCTCAAATCTTGAAATGGTGGAGGAAGTATTCGAGAAGTCCTTTTGAATTAATCCTTCTCATACTCCTACACATTAAAAAGCTCACACATTTTTGAGATACATATGAAAAAATTTCAATTTTCTAATATTTAATCACAAATTCCCCTTTTAATACTAAAATGAATAAAGTGGAGAATAATAAGGTGAAACCCAAGTATATTTATAGAAATGATATCATGAAAGGTTAATGGGACGATGAAATGTGGATAATGATGAAGGGAAAGGTGAATGAAAATATGACATTTATGAGCCCCAACAGTTGGCTCATCCCCCAACTGTGCAGTGTCTAATGAGGAAGGTGCAGTAGATACTGCACGGACTGAGAAAATAGCTTCATGTATCTCCTTTAGCTCCTTCTCGACCTTTACATATAGATCTTCCTCCTTTTCTCCATATATCTAGAAGATATCTTCGGACACTTCCTCCATCGCTCCATGGACTAGACCGATATCATCCTCTGTGAGCGTAGCCTCTAGCTGGGGATTATTGGCGCAGGTCTTCTTTCTTGTTGAGGGTTTCTACAGAGAAACCTTCCTTTTCTTCGGTGTTTCTGTCTGGGTAGGAGGATCCTTCAGTGGTGTTGCTTTACCTTCACCTAGCTTTTCTCCTTCATCCCCTCCTCCTTCTTGATTTACTTTGTCTCCTCCTCCTCCTCCTGCATGTGAGCCAGGTGAACTTTCCTCCGAGGCACTGTCCTCCTCATCAATATCTATGTTTTGAACTTCCTCCTTCTTTTTCTTCTTCACACTTGACTGACCTCCATGCTCAAACTGGGTGACCAAGGGAGTTCCTATGATGTCAAGGTCAGAGAGTTATGCATCATCAAATGGTATAAGGAACTCCTCCGGCCACTCCTTCATGATCTTCTCCATGTCTTCATCGACCATCTTATAATAGGACTGTAACTCTTACTTGCTATCATCCCTGCACGCAGTGATATAAATAAAATGTGGATATGCACGAATCTTCGCTAGTGGTCTGTATTGGTGCAAGGTGCACATAGGCATACACAGAAATGACTCAATGGAAACCTTTATTTGTTGATAGTAGGCATGGAACACTACGTTCGACTGCCATTGCTTCAACATGTCATTCGTGTACCATAAGGTGCAAAATCTAGTTGCTAATGGATCCGATGGTTCAATTTCTGGAAAAGATGCTCCCTTCGGCATTTGCCAAGTGATAAATGCAATCATCATGAGTAGCTAGCTAAAGTGGAAATCATATCCTTTATAGTGCACTTTGCGACAGTCCTTCTCAATATCGTTGATAAGATAACTCGCCAAATTCATTCGCATTCCCTCCATGCATTTTCCTGCGAGGTCCACCACGAACCTGGTAACCTGCATGGGACTATTCTTTCTTACAAGCTTGCCATTTATGAGTTGGCAAGATAGGCTCATTGTGCCATCCTGGATAGAGGCTACCTTGTAGCCTCGCTTTCCATTTTCTTCTTCGTTTTATGCCTCCTTGATGCACTGTGCTAAGGAGCGATCTGAGGTCTTCCCTGAGTAGAACTGTTGAGGGTCGGTTCCTTGCATGCTCAATACCGTGATCAAGGGGATCAACACCGGATCCACAGTAATCCGCTTGTCGAGCCACATGTATCCACCATGATAGCATGATAAGAGGAGTTTCACGCAAGAATTAACCTCTTGATGTTGGACAAAATGAGGAATCTTCATGACGTTCAGTATTGTGGACAGCGCCAACTCCTTAATCCAAGGCTGGGATACTATGCGAGGCTTCTTCCCAGTCATCTTCATCAGGTATCTATGAGGTGCGAACATGGTGTAGTTATTTATGTCATCAAGATTGAAATCATTGTTCTTTAAGGATGGGATATGTCCCAACTAGCTTTTGACTACGCATATCCCCTTCAGGATGTACACGATGATCAAAGTGTACTCGTAGTCCCATGGGATGTTGTCACAATTAACTGCGCCAGTCAAAGTTGGGATATAATCGGGTAAGATCGACAGGATCTACTTCGCATTAGCCAGATCTTTAGGATGCTTACTTTCCTTCTCAGTCATGGGGTTAGAATGACTAGAATGTCGTGTAGTCGAAGGGGAATCCTAGAGTCCCCTAGTCGACAATGCCTGAACACCTTCAAGCATAGCTCTGTCAGCTATAAACTTCTTAAGGACCTCTTCAATGGAATTCTCTAACTCAGTCTGTTTGCCTGATATTCTCTCTTTAAATGGACAGATTAGGGTTGTCGAATGGACATATGGGGTAACCAACGGATGGCAAGGTCTAGGTTCTAAAATCATAATTCGATAAACAATAAAATCTCTGATAACTCAGTTAGTCACGGATGGAAAAAATTGGTCCCGACGCAATGACCAATGGGTTAAATAAGCAAGTTTCATAACAGATTCTTCTGACGGGAAGGAATGCTTCCATTACTATGAATCTGTCCGTTGTGGTGCAGTCTCAACATCCCAAACACAGTCTATTTACCCATACATGCACTTCCTAGCCGTTTCGGAGCATCGTTCTAATGGTCGGGGCACCTCCAATATTCATATAGCAATGCTAGTTCGAAGTCCCATTATGCACGATTATGTTGTTCCGGCAAGGTTTAGGGCCTGCAAGCCTACCTCCTGCGAAATTTTCTCTGTAACTTCCTATAGCTTTTCCAGCTTGGATTTCTCCTTACTGAGCTTCCTTGCCTTCTTTCCTATGATCTGAGTCTCTCTAATTATTTATGGATTTCTCTTTCCATTCTTATTACTATCTTCTCCTAGCGTAGTAACTTCACGTTGTTGAGGTGCTCTCAAAGGGTTCGAAATTACTATCCCTTCCCTTACCACTTCCTGGATGGATATACTTTCTTCTTTCATGGATAGGTCCTTCAAACCTTCTTGCATTCTTTCAACTTTGACAACTAATTCTCTTGCCTTTTTTTGCTTTGACTCAACTTCTCTTTCTTCTATTAGTCGATCTATCTTTCTAGCTACGAAATCCCTTAATTATTTCTTTCTCTTTTCTGTAGCTTTTTCCTCTGCTTTCCTTTTGATCTGATCTTTCTCAATCCAAGTCTTACCTAGCAAAAGGGGCAAAGGGGTGTTGTTCTCAACAAACTTAATGACTTCAAATTCCTCTTCAGTCAATGTTCCATGGATGATAACAGGTATGTTAGTAACTCTTCCACACAGGGTTATCATCTTTCCTTTGAATAAACCTATCCTTCCCAATGAAGGTACTATAGTAGGTTTTCCCAAAGTATCCCAAGTGCTTTCTGTTATAATGTTCACTTGTGTTTCTTCACCCAAGACACAGTCTATGTCAAAGTCTCCTATTCTTGTATCTATGTGTTCTTTTTCTTTCATGATCTCTGGTAAACTAACATCTTTGTGATCATCCATTACTTCTTTCAACTGTTCTAATCGAGTCTGAACTTTCTCTGATTCTTTCCCTTGATGGTTCTTTAACATGCTCTTATTTTCTTGTCTCATGCTCATTTGTTCTACTTTATTAATCATTCTTAGACAATCCTCAACTTCATGACCAACAACTTTACAACAAAGACAAATAGGACGTACACCAAGGAATTCCTTAGCAAGATGTCTTGGTCTTCTACAGTTATAACATAGGGTTAATCCTCTCTTCCTCTTGTACTACGCACTAGGATCACAGTGCTGGACCTGCAATCTGCATAAAATATTTCTGGGTACATGCATCCACTTGTTAGTCCAAAAATTCTTTCTATGCATAGGAATAACATATGTTTCTCTATTTCTAACAAATTGATTCAGATCAACCCTTTGTTCTAACTGTACCCTAGCTTTCAGACTAGGACAAAATCTATCGAACATACCTAGATTCATGCTTTCGAAAAAAAAATTCTACTTATCTTACTCTATCAAAGTGCAAAGTTTTACCTCTTTCAAGATCTTACCTGTTGTGTTCAAAACAACTTACTCTCCTGACACAAAGCTTCGCAATTCAAGTAGAGTATTGTGCACTATAACAATGGATCTACGCACAAAGATTCTCTTTTCTTTACTTCAGTTCCCAGTAATAACGGCTTCAGGTCCCAGAAACAAAACCATATGTTAGCTCAGGGGAAGACCCAGGGTTCAATGCTTCAACAATGCACCAACACAACCCTAACTACCAGCCCTTTTGGCAACACCTATGAATCAGGCGAAGTCTCACCCGAGGTAGAGGCAGGGGGGTTAGAGGACTCAGGTGCCTGTAACCAAGATGGGACACAGATCAGTGATTACAATTACTTCGCAGAGAACTTAAGAACAACATGCATTAGTTTATCATCTTTATTCACATCGCAAAACAAACCCTAAGAGTAGATCGGCACAGTAATACTTAAAAAATACACATCGCACTTAGCAACATAAAGTAGATCTAGCACATTCATCATAAATAAAGCACTAAGCATTCATATATCTATCTATCATATATAACCATCAATGCACTAATCATAAATATCATAGCACAAAGTAAACCATCAACACATGATATGCGTGGTTCACCCCAATGTGGGGCTACGTCCACCAACGACTTCTTCTTCTTTATTTGTCTCCAATCTCTTACATTCTTCTGCTCCTATGCACTAAGCCACAGAGCCAAGCTTCACACCAAATAGGTGATCTGCACACTAAGAACTAGATCCACCTTCCCAAAATCAGGTCAAGGCATAGAGCCAACTCCTCTACTAAGCACAGAGCCTTACATACACAGTTTGTTGCACTAAGAAACCCAAAACTACTTGCCTCTTGTACTTAGCTACTTACATAAAATTCCATTCTTACACTTATTTATACTTTTACATTCACTTACAAAATTCCTAATCATGGGTAAACCCATGGGACGACATCCCATAAACCCTAATACAAAACCCTAATGAACCCCTTGTTGGGTCCACAAATCAAGTGAGATCCTGCGATCTCAGCTCCACCTGGGCACTCCATCTTCGACCAGCCTGTCGAAGTCCCAAAATCTGGTCAACCCTGACCAATGTTTCCTCAAAACTTGGTCGAGGGCCAACAAGTGTATTCCATTATCTCCTTCCAGTGGTTATACTATTTCTTGAAGGACTTGATTTGATACCAATTGTTGGAATACTAAGAGGGGGGTGAATCAATATGAGCAATTTTATTAATTTTAACCATAATATGTAATCATTAATATCATCAGCAATATAATCTCAATGTATCATGAACAGTATAAATCAACAATGCACAATAGACAACCACATATACACAGTACACCAAAATTTACATGGAAACCCATCTGGGAGGAAACCATGGAATGATTTTATTATATATAAAAAGAATACATTCATTGGAAGCACCAACTTCCCAATTCTCCAGATTCAACTGTAAGGAGGATCCAACCCCCTATTTACATTCTCCAACTTGGAGGAAGCTACAACTCCCTGAATTCTCTAGCTCCAACCAAATGGAGGCTACAACCCCCTGATTTTCAGGCTCCAACCTAAAGGAAGCTCCAACTCCTTGTGTTCTCTAGAACCATCCAGAAGGAGGCTACAACCCCCTTTCCTTTCCCTGTACCACTTCCCTTAAATATAAATGTACACCAAACTATCACTACCACAATCACTACTATTGTCTCATCAACCTATCACTACCACCCATACTCAACATCAATGAAACCAAATCCACTCAATGGATCACCAAGAACATCTCTCAAACAAGAACCCAACATCACCAAGACATGCCTCAAGCATGTACCATAACATCACCAAGATATAACCTAAAAATATTCATATAAACATACCTTTAATCATGTAGCAACCTTACTACATTAGGTCTCATACCAACCTAAAACAGGCATCTTGTTTACTTTACCTCAGTCTTGCTACCTCATATTCGTCAATAGATCAAGTGTTCACTAGATAGATATTCAATGAACTTGTATATATAAATGAGGGACTCTTGATGTGTATTTATACTCTTCCATGTAATTGTTTTTCAACCACTTTACCCTTAATTAGTTTCTTGTCATAACCACTTTACCCTTAATTAATTTCTTGTTACAACTGTTTTACCCTTTTTCCTAATTTTAGGGTAACGATTGCTTTACCCTTTTTCCTAATTTTAAATTCATAACTATTTTATCGTTTTCTTAATTTTAGGATCATAATTGTTTTACCATTTTTTTAATTTTAGGGTCATAACTATTTTACCCTTTTTCCTCATTTTAGGGTCATAACTATTTTACCCTTTTCCTTAATTTTAGGGTCAAGTTGTACTTTCTTGTTACAACCACTTTTCCCTTAATTAATGACTTTGTAAATGTTTAGGTCTTCTTAACCATTCTTAGGGCTTCCAACTTCATGAGACCATAAATCCTCAACCATGAGGAACCACGTGGCATACCACCTATCGTTAGAAACATCATGACAATAATTATCCATTCATGAGTATGTTACCTGCATTTACAATGTCCTTCATGTTCAAATTCCTCAAAATACTTTGGGTTCCATAACCATATATTTGGGGCTTACGTACTTTTTCAATGGCTGACATCAATGACAACCAATCTTTCAACATGCTCTTCTTATGTGAAGTTTTTGTGTGTATGTTTGTTTGTGTGTGTATCATAAGACTAATAAAAATGAAGCTATGAACTTATACAAGTATTTTGTTTCCCCACCAAGGATCCTAACTTCAATGAAATTTTTAGGAACTAGCCATTTCATGATGGCCTCCATATTTGTGGGATCTATATTGAGTCCCCCTCCACCGATCACATACCCCAAATATGTTGAAACCTTAGGTTATGATGGTTCATAACACTTATCTTGGAATCATTTGGTCAAATGATCAACCAACATCTAGAAATAATTGATCGAGAGGACGACCAGATATCTGCATCAATTGATTGAGTAGTCGATGAGCATGTCGGTCAGATAGTCGACCAGTAGTAAAATATCACCATTTGTTGGATTGAACAACTAGGAAATCAACTAGGAATTGGATGCATGGACAGTCAGGTCAAGAAACCTTGTTGAGCTGACTAGACAGTGTGGATTTGATGGAGTCAAATATAACCCACAATGATTGTATGTGGAAATGACATTCCCTATTCCAAGGAAGTTGGTCAGATATTGATGCTATAAATATTATACTTGATGGGTCATTATCAATGAGTTATATATGCTAATGCTCAACATGTTGTGCATTTTCAGTATGCATTGTGTTGTTCTAATCACAATGCTTTCTACTTAAGTTCTATAATGGTGTCTTTAGACACCACCTGTGTTCTTTGAATTTTATTCCTCTTCAACTCTCTACATTTATGTTTATTTGTTTCATATCAGGTTACACCCAATCCCCAACATGGTATCAAAGCCAATGGTTTAAGAACTCGTCTGTTATCTGCAAATCTTGATGAGTCAGATCCATTGACTGATTGACTCTAGGCTAGTGATTTACTAACTATAACCCTGGAAACAAATCAGATTTTCTTAGATATCGAAGATGGATTCGAATATTGATCCTATTTTCTTGAATGGATAAAATTATGTTGTCTGGGAACTAGACATTGAAACCTTATTGTAAAGAAAAGGTGTATGGAAATATACTAGGACTGTGATCCCAAAAATTATAGACGATCAAAAGAAGTTATTTGTTGACGAAAATATGGATGAGGTTGTTGGGGACATTGTTGGGGCAATTCAATTGCTTAAATTTATTTCATTTAATTATCAACCAGGGATGCTCGTAAGCTTGTGATGATGCCAGCAAAATATATGCAGGAGTAGGCATCTAACTTTAATCTAAGAAAATTCAATCAAATCCTAACTCTTGCATTCCAATTAATAAGACTTAGTTGTTGTAGGCATGAAAACACTAGCTCCCTTTTAGGAGGTCTTCTCAGAATGTTTCAAATAACCCATCAACAATCAAGATCATCAAGTAAACACTCATGCATTGAAAATAAATACACTTAAAAAGGCTTAGTTGTTGCAGGCATGAAAACACTAGCTCCCTTTCAGGAGGTCTTCTCGGAATGTTTCAAATAACCCATCAACAATCAAGATCATCAAGTAAACACTCATTCATTGAAAATAAATACACTTAAAAGGCTTAGTTGTTGTAGGCATGAAAACACTAGCTCCCTTTCAAGAGGTCTTCTCGGAATGTTTCAAATAACCTATCAACAATCAAGATCATCAAAATAATTCTAATAAAAACAATAAAGCATATAAACCTATTCAAAGAATTAGAACAAGAAGAAAATGCTACTATGATCTATTTGGAGTGAGCTCAATTCTCCCAAG